>JAZGTJ010008644.1:0-20654 GCA_036877575.1 Botia almorhae
TGTTTCGCCGCAACTGTGACCTGCGACGCCACAGTTTGACACACACACCGCAGCAGGACTACTAACGAACTACTAACTAACACACACCAAACTCTCATATTCACGTGGACATGTTTCATGGACAAGAAATACGGAGACGTCGAGGACACGATTGCACCCAAACAGACTCTATGAACACATGTAAATAATGTCTTTGTTATTTTTATAACTTCATCTGAACGGTGCCCGCAACCGGGAAAATGAATAGACAAAACAAAGCAGGGCTGCTCTTCTCACAGTCTCGACATGAGAACAGTGTTCATATAAAATACGTTGCAGCCAAAGCCAACAAAATATGAATGAGGTGAAGCACAACATCCGTAATAAATCTCTTTCAGTACACGCGCCTGGAGTTTTGGTGCAAAAATATCAATTTTTAATTGTTTCCTTTTGTATTTTTATTGATCACATTGTGCAGCTGTAAACTGCACAATGTACAGTTGTACTGTACGTTTTAAAAATTCCCATAAAAATTGCAACGACTGCTCTTGTAACATTACAGTTATGCGTCATGATATTTCATTTCATTGATATTTCATTATAACTACTAGTGGTGGTATATATTATAGTTAGACTGTGTTTAGGCTGAGCTCAAACTAAATATGAATAATACATTTTTACAAGATAAATATTGTAATGGTTTATTTAAAGCAAGAAACCATGGGGGGTAAAATTACGTGTAATTTGTAATTTTACACGTACAATTCCTGAGTCAGTTTTAGCAGTAAAATGTGTAAGCATGTAAAATTAAATTTTGTATTATTTTGTCAAATATAGGCTTTATCCGAGCTGATGTCAACTGCAGATTTTAGGCTAAGACGATTTGGTAACGATAACCTGCTCGTCTGACGCGCCAGAAATTCACAGAAACAGCAGGATGTATTTCAAAGTTTTTACAGAATTATTCATGAAACAATAACATTGTCTCAACATAATTATACAACATATTATTCTAACTTGCAGTAGGATAATAATAATAATAATAACAACAGTATCTGTCATCAGCATCGTTTAAACTCGAATAAATCGGAACTGTGCACCATGACACACACACAGACACACTGTTTGGAGAACAGTGTGTTTTTTGTCACTTGGAGGTTTAAATAATTTCTGTTTTGTTGAAACGTAGGAAAGTTCATTAGTACAGTAGATCTAAATGATAAGCATAGGCCTGGCTAAATTATGATTCTGTCAAATGTAATTTATGACTATAACTTTAAAATGAGTCTAAATGCTTTGCGGTTATTTCGTTTTGAATGAGTTATAATACTGTTTTACAAACGCTATAAATAATCTTGAAAACAAAGGCAAATCTCAAAGGAACGAAACAAAAAGAACGAACATTATTGCTCTGGAGCGCATCTGCGCTAAAGAGTGTGAGCAATCAACGCGCTTCATGTAGGAAAAATATCATACAAATTCAAATACATTAAGTTATTCAAAACCCACCGTGGGAAAATAACTTTGTCTAGATTTGAAAGCAGACAGACTTCGAATACCCCCAAGAGATTATTTTTTGACCCATCCTTTTCCAACCTTCGAGAGCTGGCAGAGATGTGAAATTGTCAATGTTTGCTCTTTTAGTGTTAAGTAATGATTAGACCATGATTAGTATGTTTAAACTGTATTATTAAATCACTGATTAATACTGATTTTAGTGTACAATCAGTGTTTAATAATAACGATGATTAGCGTGCTGTCAGTGTTTATACAGTTATGCTGTTACTGGTGGGTTTACAACGAGACCTTGATATAATTGCATTCGTTTTTTTAGATAATATTATAATTATATTGTTATAATTATTATTATTGCTTTGGGGCACCTGCAGATTCAGAGTGCTACATATGGGTCGTTTCTGCACTGAAGGCAGCGGCGCTTCTAGGCTGGTGTCGAAAGATTCGCCCTAAGGAAAACTACTTTCACAGCAGCTTCCAAGAATACAAACAGGTGAGATTTCGGTAACTCGTGACCGACACTCTTTCAGCCGCTTGCTAGCTTTGGAAAGATTGTCGATACCGGAAGTGGTTTAGCGCCGGAAGCGGTGCAGTGTACGCGGAAGATGTCACGTCAGTTTGTGATAAAGTGTTTGCAGTAGCGAGGTAGTGTGATAAAGCTGTGAGTTACTTTGTGTTTGTGTGTCATCGTGTGACACCTGTAATATTGATGAGAGAGGCTTTATTTGCACCCACGCAGAAGCTTTTGTTCCACGCGACCTTCATCAACAGTCGGTTCTTTGTATTCGCTGCTATTGAACAGTACATTCTGCACTCTGAAATCACCACGATAAACATCCAGCGTGTTCGACAACGGTGTGACTGAGCTGCGTTCGGTGTCTCGTGTGACCTGGGTTCAGTGTTCTGTCAGTGGATCAGGACTCAGATGATGAACGCTGAGATTTCGAGCTAAAATCAGACACCTGCACATTTCACATCTGGACTGCTGTATTGATCACGCCCTCTGATCAGACGCGGTGGATTACTGCCACAGGTTTCTGCATTTCTGCAGTCTGGTTTAATCTGGATGATAAGCGACGCCAGGATGTTGTATGCAACTTCTTCTTTTATGTTATGAGTTATGTGAGCCGCTACTTGGTGAACCAGAAGCCGTCGGACCTGCAGCTGTCATTATAGGGCGGCGACTCGGTGCAAAGCAAACTGGACCTGAGACTGGACGTACTGGAGAGGTGAGACGCGACCCATTCGTTGCTTTACTAAAACAACAGACAGTGTAATGCAAGCATATCGATGGCAGCTTCAATAAATCAGAATAATCAAAGGTGCTGATGTTTCTTCTGATGGGAATGCAAGTCCACGTTAGTTCTGACAGGCACGATAAATCTGTTTCTGATGTCTGTCTGAGCACCTGATTTGTTAATGACGTTATTTAAACCTTCATGCCAGTTAATACCTACTGTGGTTAGACTCACTGTATATGAATGTATATATTCACTATAATACATATAATACTAGAAAGCTACATATTTCTGTTCTGCGCAGGTCTGAGGTGGCGAGTGCGTTCGCAAATTTTAAAAATGAATTTTCAAAAATGATAAAAATCATTTCGCTTTACCTCACAGACTTTATCTGTCTTTCTATCTCTCTATGTCTGTCTGTCTGTCAGTCTAACTTGCCAGGCTTTCTCAAGCCAACATAAAGTTTGTTCACAGACTGTACTCCTCTAGTTATTGATTAAAAATGGAGTGAAGTCTGCTAACTGCAGTGGTTAGAAATGAATGTTAGTTCAAATTGGTTGAATTTATTTGATTTCCAATAAATACTTACTTTTAAAGGATAAGAATGTAGCTAGATTTTAAAAATACTATATAGATTAATACAACGTCTGGTGCTGAAGCTTAGTGTTAAGAAAGTTTTATTAGGAGTGTTATATTGTAGTACAATGATAGATGCATAATGTTACAATGGAATGAAAAATGAATCCTCCATATTCTATGTGATGACATGCTTAGCTTATTTAAACTAGATGTAATATATTGATCAATAGATCCAACATGTATGAAGTAGTAATTATTGACATTGACATACAGTGTTGCAGCTTCCTGTTTCCGTAGATCTTTCCAACAGAGAATGTTAGGATATCTGTTTTGAGAGCCAGACATTTTTAGATAGAAAAAAATTAATTGTGCCGCCCATATTTTTAAAGCTGTCAGAGCATCTGAAGCTGCTTCCTGTCTTTGGACATTTTATTGTCGTATTTACTCCGTCTTTTAGCTCTTATGAATCAGAGCATAATACACTGATTCATGTAACATAATATTCTTATTCAGGCAATATTGAGCTTTTGTCGTTGTAATATCTGGAATTAATCTCTCTGTAATGTTGTACGAATGTTTGGCTTTATACACATACACACACATGCACGCAGAGCTTAATGGAAGATCTCATTAAAAGCAGCTTTTGGCAGAAATTACACTTTAGTAATCTTCTATTAAAGCTAATTTGTCAAAAATGTTCTGGAAAGCTTTTGAAGCCCTTTTCTAATGGATGGGGCTGAACATGTAGAATTTCATCAGAAGAAACCTTTCTTCAGTAGAATTTGTTTGATTTTCAGGGTTGAATAGAGTACTATGGAGCAACATAATTTGTTTTGTGGTCTATGGTTCGGCTGAATGGCCTTCCACAAGCTCCTTACCCAAGGACATCATTTAGCTTATGATCACATGATGTTGGGTGGCACGTCCTTGTGATTAATCTCATTTTTTTTCATATTTGTAATGATACCTGGGACTAAAACTCCTTCAACCCTATTGGGTAATATTCCAAATAATAATTGTTCATTCTTACAGTGTGCCAGATGAATATTTGGTGGTTAAATGCAGCACCCACACACAGAGTAAAAAAACTCTAGAAACTTTAATTAAATGATATAATATAATAACAGTATTGTATAAATAATGCAATATTTACTATAATTCTTGTTTTAAACCTGCTACATGCGCAGCTTCAACTTCCATTTGCTGTTAACACAAATTGAAATTGTGGTCTGTGCTAATCAACAGCATGTAACAGGGGTTCTTAGACATTAACTTTTCCACTCAGATTTTTAGTTTTTAAGTGTTTAGAAAAGAATTACATTCTTGCTTTCCATTGTTTGTATGTACTGCAGCAGTGGGGGAGTGTAGGAGTGCTTCTGGAGGAGGTCCTGAGACCAGCTGGCCAGTTACAAATACATTTTGAAGGGAAGTCAATTAGAGCCACTTATAGAGTCGTAACACATGGCTGTTTCACTGCAGCAACATCACCTAGTGCTCCTGCTACTGCATGTCTGCGTGTTTCTGCCCTGTGGGAATGGTACCGTATGTTGTGCGTGTGCTGTGCCGCAGGGCTTGACGGGCTCTGTTCTCTGGACAGACATGTAATCCTTAAACATGTATCTGTTGCAGATGTGTTGCACAAAGTCACCCAAACGAGAAGAAATGGTTGGAAAATTATACATGACGTTTAGGCAAATTATGCACGGGTAAAGCGCACACCAGAGAGACCTGAAACCAGACGTAGAAACACATGGCTGAGCCAGATTACCTGTATATAAGGGATGTGTTGTATTTCTGTACGCGTGTGAGCTTTGTGTGTTTGTGAAGGTGTTGTGTCTGTTGTATGTATTATGTGGTTTTATTTGTAGTGCAGAATGAGGTTTAATGAGTTTAGATTGATTTTTACACTGGGCAGTTAAATATGATCTTGTAACACCCACAAGTTGTTTTACAGTCACAGAGTGCTTTAAAAATCAGCCGTGAAACATGCTTGTGGAGACCTGTGTGCGTCTGCTGTGGGAAATGTGTGTGACATGAGTGTGTATGGACATGTGGTTTTAAATACAGAATCTCCCCTCACCTCTGTTTTAGGGCTGTGTATTACAATTGATTCAGTTTAGGCTTACTGTATTGTTATTGTCAACAGCGCTGTTGTGCTGTGCAGTGTGTGTGCGCCTTGTGTTGAACTCCCAGCACATGTGATGTTATTCTAAGGTCATGGGTCAAAGGTCACAGTGGCTCATGAAGTCTAATAAAAGCCATACTGGGTGTGTAATGAAACAGGCCGTTACTGGTGTAGTAAAGTGGATTCTCTCTAGTAAATCAGTGCCTGTTATCAGTGATGGCTCTATAAAGCCGTGTGGATGTTTTCTGGGTTACACTGATCTATGAACAGAATGTTTGTGCTTGACCTCGACACGTTGCTCTCTGATTGTTTCAGCTGTGTCTTCACTCTTTAATCACAAACACAGCAGACTGGTGCAATAAATGAAAAATAAACCTTTAGTGCTGTTTATTCCTCACACAAACACAGAGAAATGTTTGGTTTATTTATTCAACAGGGCTCTTCTTGCAGATGTTATTTGTAAGGTTGTGAATGTGTTTACTTTGTTCAGGAGGATAATGAAAGTTGTACGTCCAGCTCGACCAATCGCAGCACCAAGACTCCAAGACTGCAGCTAAAGCTTAATAAGTACAGCAGGCCCCCAGTGACCCTGACCTGCCCCCAGGTGAGTGATGTTCTGAAGCCCATGGGGGCCACGGGCCCTCCCCTAAGTCACAGCTCTTATTTGGAAGTCCTCCTAAAGACCCCCATTGGAGATCAGGGCACTGTTTGTTTTTATTGGAGTGCTTACAGACACTCCCCTTTTGCTCAGTAATAGGTGTCTAACTATTTATTGTAATGTTTTGTCAAGTTTGATAAAAATATCTACATGTTCAACACACAATAAAAAATTTTTTATTCAAATGGGGATTTTACAAGACTTGATTCATCCTAAAGCCTAAAAATTGCAATTGTCTAAACAGCAGAGTGTATTTCTCTGCAAAATGACAGACGCTTTAAAGAACATTTTCTCTTCACTTTCTGGATTCTGATGTGTTCTGTGGGCGGGAAGAGGCCGGTGGAGTCTGAGAACGGTTCTTTGCTAGTGTAGCACATAAAGCAGTTGGTTTCTCCGGCTATTTTATGGCTGTAGTTTCGGTCCCTGTGGGCCACGGCACAGGTGCAGCTGAAGCAATAGTTTATAGAGAGAGAAGAAGGGTTAAAGGAGGAAAAGTGGACCCAACCCTGCTTGGATAAATTAGATCCAGAGCGCACTAACAGGGAATGACTTTAAGTGTGAACGCAGGTGCTGCGCACGCACGCACACACACACGCATGCACACATTCACCACTGGCATTTTCAGAGTTTGGCATTTGGGTTGTAAAGGTCGGCATACGCACACATAAATGATAAAGCCTGATGTTGTAATTAAACCCTTCTTCATCTGCATGTGAGCTTGTAAGAAGAGGCTGAGTTGAATTCTGACGAGCAGCGTCCAGGAGCTCATTACTAACACACAACGCCTCTCACACAGGAAGACAAACATTTGAGTTGGACAACAAGTCAAAAGCATGTTGAAGTGGGACTGTTCAGCAGGGCTCAATCAGGCTATTGGTTGTGCGGTTGAGGCGATTTATTGCTATATGTTTTAATATGTTATTGCTGAAACTCACTGCCTGGTTTGTAATATTTTTAGTACTAGAAAAATGACCTTACCATGTTTACTGTTCACCTGGAACTCCTGGTGCTGAGCAGTTCAGGTAACACACACACTGCATGTGTACTTTGATATTTTCTTTTTTAATAAGTTGTGTGTTTATACTTTTATTGTGTAGCGTGTTTGACATCTGTGCTAGTTTCCTAAGGCTGGAAATGTATTCTGATAGGTTCTTGACCCTTAAGTGTTACTGTGGCTGTAACAAACCTCAGTCATCATTTAACCTACTGTCTGTGCCATTAAACCACATTAGCTACTTGAATAAATCACAGTGTTTAACTAACACTAACTAATGTGCTCAGCTGGATTCTCTTTAAACAGGAATTTACCTGATAGGGAAACGCGACCGTAGAATGAGGTAGATAAAGACAAATGCCGCTGTAGTGCCCATTCAGGCAACTGGCGTTTCTTGTCACATTTCTTAAGCTGCTGTAGCGTAAAGACACTCATGTGTCTGTCTTTCGAGAGAAAGAGTCTCATTCGGCGAGTGGTGAATCATGTGAATATTGTAGTGAACAATCTGATTCTGTAGTATGTGGAAGATGATATAGTGTTGTCCGTCAACATCACCTCTGCTGAGTGCTACACTGTGGATGATCTGTGGGACAGAGCATTCATGGACATCATGGCTGAGTTTACAGGATACTTGTTGTTTGTGAGGATACAAATACACAGATCACATCATGAGGGAAAGCAGAACTAATGCAATCTGCAACAGATGACATGAAGCAACCAAGAGACACAAGAACAAACAGCATGTAAACATCAGAGCCCAAACAAGTCAGCAGAGATGGGAAGATCTAAAGAGTAATTTCTTCTTGACTGTGACATCACTACATCGGAGGCCTCATGGTTTAATAACAACCTATTATGTGCGCCTTACCTCCAGGCCCAAAGATCCAGTCATCCCAAGTTCTGTTTTGACTAAACCCATGTCAGTGTACACAACCAGACATAAAGTACCACAGGTTGATCAGGTTCAGATTGAAATAGAAGGCAGTGCAGGATTACGGCACAGGCTGGTCGTGTTGGTGGATTTATGGCTTGTGCCAGGTTTAGTGCTGGGCTTGTGTGTTTCGTGCTGGGTTTGGGGATGATAGTTTACTGTTGTGGTGTTTTGAAAATGGGTAGTAGAGCTCTACAAATTGAACTGTCCCTTTAAATTCTACAAATAAACAGCATCTGCAGAAATGGGCATAATGAAACATTATTTCAACATACTGCTATATAAACATGTTTTAGCCTGCAGAATTACTGCTGCATGTTTAAGCTGTGACAAAATATGTTTACAAAAGAGGTAAACAGTTTCAGTGACTGTGAGATTTCTCTGAATAAAATGACACAAAGTTTTTCTCTAAGGCTGTCTCATATAGACTGACAGACCATCTTCGTTGAAATTTTACCTTCATCAGCTCAAATTTGAAGCAAATTCTTGAATTCACAGAATGATTTAGCAAAATTGAAGATAGGTTAGGTTTATCATAGGTTTCTAACTCTGGGGCTGGGGTTCAGTAAAATTTACTCTGGAGATTTAACTGCTATGTAGGAGTAACCCTTTGATGATACTGTCACTCTCTCTCTGTAGCTCCTGAACTGGTCCTGAGGAAGGTGATTGATTTCTCTGACTGCACACAATGTGAACGGAACGATTGAGTTTTATCAGGACCCGCTGCTCTACAAATGTTTCTTCAGGGCCCGTCTTCACTTCACCTATGACAAGATTAACGCCAAAATCCCTGCTGTCATCAAAGTGAGGGAAAGTGTCTTTAGAGTGCTGCATATGTGAACCACAGAGCAGTTAATCAGTCTCTCTGCTTCTGTCTGCAGTGGAAGCAGATCTTCAGTAGCTTCTGCAGTGTGAAACCAGCTCATTTCTTACCAGTGCACCCTGTCTCAAATCGTACACCTACATATGAACTGTTCTTTATTAACTATTCACTGTGTGTTTCACAGGAGACGTACACAGAGGCTGCAGGCGATACAGTTCATTTTACATGGATTTTCTGTATACAATAGAGAACAGCGACAGCAGAGGTACTGTTTTCTTCGCCTGTCTTGCTCTTCTCACCTGTCTTGCTCTTCTCACCTGTCTCTCTTTACTGCTCTCACTCTCCTTATCTCACTCTACTTCTCAGTCTCAGTGTCAGTCTCACCTCACTCTCTTCACATTTCTTTCTCTTTTATTAGTCTCACTTTTTTTATCTGTCTCACTCTCTTCACCTCACTCACTTAACCTGTCACATTCCCTTCACCTGTCTCACTCTCTTTATGTCTTACTGTCCTCAATTCACTCTATTCACACTCCCTTCACCTGTCTCACTCTCTTCACCTCACTCTCTTCACCTCACTCTCTTCACATTTCTTTCTCTCTTTTATTAGTCTCACTTTTTTCATCTGTCTCACTCTCTTAACCTCACTGTAAATTATTGTGGTGGGCTTCTGTTGGATGTTTGTCTCATCTAGTGTAGCTCTGATCACAGTGGAGCTGTGTCATTTCCATACAGTGTTCATAGTCTTTGTTAGGAAAGGGTTCTACTGTCTCTCTGCCTTTCTCTGTCTCTGTCCTTGTGTCAACTGCTGATAATGATCTTAATGTAAAGTAAACATCGATTTCAGCTTTCGAACTCAGACTCATTTCTGAAGCACGGATAAGTGTGGCTCATTCAGCGAAGCTACAATTACACTTTCAGATTGGAATGTCTTGTGAGTCAGAGTGCATCACCCCTCAGAGACTCGAACTCACGACCCTAGTCCATATCAGAGCACCGCAGAACCAGCGTCAGCGCTACGTAAATGAAACTCAAACCTGTGTTTCTTATAATAAGCGCAGTGCTGAGGTGTGGATCTCTTTTAATGCTTTAAATCCGGCTCATTTCTCTCCCCGCGTTCTTCAGCAGTGCTCCAAGCTTCCAGATGTTTGATATTAGCCTTAATCCACCCCAGTCTAAATGGGAAGAGGAAGTGACATCACTTGCTGCACTTTTAATCTCCACAAATCGGGAGGGAATTTGGGCAACTCATGAACTCTTCTTCACTGTTCTTTGTTGCTCCATCCACAGTATCGAGACTGTAACATTCCAAACAGCAATCTGCCTTTATAACACACAGCGTGTGTGTGTGTGTTTTCAACCTTTTTTAATCATGGTATTTGATAGGTGTGTGTTTGTCTTTGCAGTTGTAATCCTGCAGGTGTGTATTTGTACAGTTTTGTTCCTGCAGGTTTGTGTGTGTGTGTTACTGTTAGGTTTAGGTTAGTCATTTAATTTCTCTTGCATTCAGAAAAGTATCTTTACTGAATGTACTTAGAGGAGAGTACTTTAGAGGAGGGAGCTAGAGGCTTGTGACCTGCACCAATGCATGTTTGAAAACAGCTGCATTGCTGTGTCTATGTGTATGTCTATGTGAAGGAAATGTCACTGAAGAGGATTGTGATTGGTCCGTTACACATGTGGCTTCACAGTGATGCCCTTCATCACATCTTAAAGATGGCGATGTGCACTCTTGATCACGAGTACGAGGCCCACCGCAAACCACAGCCCAGTAAAAACACACATGAACAGCCTTTCATAAGAGCTTTATGCTCACAAGAATAACAATTCAAATATCTCACAGAAGCTCTGTGTTTACATCAGACATATGCAAAAGATACGTTTTTAATTACGTTTGGTAGTTTAATATACGCTGTGAGTTACTTTTTCAAAACTTTTGATTTTGTATGGTTTGTTTTTAAAAGCTAACCATGCCTTTTACCATGCCTTGAACATATTACCTGTTACTTACTTTGATCTGTACCTACATGCAAGCATCATTAAATTACTCCATAGTATTTAGGAGTGCAGACTATCAGAGGCCTCACTATTTCACCATTTAAAAGTTATCAATATTTCAATATTAATGCTTGTGATTGGTAGGACTTTTAATCCATGTATGAAGAAACTGAATAAATGTTTAGATCCATGAACAGATGTGAGGAGTTGTATTTGATGTGTGTGATTGTTACCTATCACAGTGTTGTCTGGCGTCCTAGTCCATGCATACTCTTTTGGTACTTACTAAAATGTATATATTCATATTTTTGTTTCATAACAAAAACAGTACATACTTTTAAGGTATAATATAAGTAGGTGACTTGGGATGCAGCATATGTATACTTTACATAAATTATTTACATTGTAAATAACTGAATAATTGTTAACAATGAATGTTTTAAGTAAAAGATTTGAGATACACACAATTCTCAAACATGAAGAACTGTGCAGTCAGTTTAATGTATGTACAGATCTTTAGATATGTAGATTATGAATGTGACAGCTGCTGTACGGTGATACATGAATAGTCCCTAACTAAGGTTAATAAATACATAATGTTAATGAACGTATTGTTCATTGTTAGTTTGTGAATTTCAAAATTTGCAAATAAATGTTTAAATTATTAATGTTAATGCACTAATTACTAACATAAATGAACAAAGTAGAGTTGTATTGTTTAAATATTATTACTATACTATTAACATATACTATATGTTGTAAAAGTGTTTATTGGATAATGCATATAATTCATGTAAGCTGTAATTTAAGTCTGTCTGTCTGTCTGTCTGTGTTTCAGGTGTTTGAGCTGCAGGCTGGTCTGACTGTAATTGACTCAGAGGGGGTGATCCATCCACTCCTTCCCATAATTCCTTCTTTCAGTACTGCTCTCTATGGGAAGCAGCTCCGTCTGCCTGCGTACTGGTGAGGCACAACACACACACACACTCACTGTCTGTGGAGTGTGTAGGATTGTGGGTAAAGAATTTAGATGAGTGCATCAGTGGAGGGTAATAAATATCCTGTCATTAGCTGAGGGCCCGGGTGTGTGAATGAGAGCCATTAACACAGTGTGTGTGTATGTTCTGGTGCTGGCCGGAGGTGAGACGTCTCACACGGTACTGATCACCCTCTTTTCAAAAACTCCCTGGAGCCTGTCGGGTCGGGCGGCCCATTTCTGCAGCTGCTTTAGTGTGTGTGAGATGCAGTAATGAGATGCAGCAGTGCAGCCTGCTAAACCCGTTACAGTGCTCGCATGAGGAGAGCAGAGCTAAACCACCATCAGTGATCAAGGAAACACACCTCACACACACACACACATCTCACATGCACATTTCATACACACCTCACATGCACATGGAACGCATGTGAACTGGACTCTGTAACACTGTAAGAATAGTGTCTCAGGTGAGTTTAGCTCCAGGTTCTGTATGAAGTTCGAACTGCTGTGCTGTTGTCATGACACCCAACATATGCTTGTATCCACTGCTCAAGATCAACACAGTCAGTGGGCTGAGTAAGCACAGTTAGAATGTTCAAGGATAAAATAATTATAATTCTGAAAAAAGCCCAGAAAGAATGACATCATCACTGTTGTTTGCATTTTAAATACAATTTATTTCTGTATTAATGTCGAAATGTTAACCTTTTTCAAAAATGCATAGTTTATGTGCATAGTACATTATGTGACACTCACAAGTGTGTACACACACACAGTCAAAGGGGCTCAGCTTTCTATGCTATGAAACTTAAACCCAATTATGCAGAAGTCATTACTACCGCTGAGAGTGGGTTACTCTGTGTGTGTGTGTGTGTGTGTGTGTGTGTGTGTGTGTTCTAGGATATGACTCCCGCTGATGTGTGTTGTGACGACACTGAAGCAAATCTGCTTCTGATCAGTGATAGTGTTTGAGAAGCTTTATTTATTAATAAAAACAGGCACAGAAAAGTTTGCCAAATGTTGCCATCCCCCAAAATGCAAAAATTAGGTGAACCATGCCATCTTTTAAAAGGAGCGTTTGCAAGGCATGTGCTTGTGTTTTCTGTTAGCTTGTATGACTCCTGAGGATGCCGGAGCCCCTCCTCCAATCACCGATGCCCTTGAGCAGCAGTCTTATCTGCCCCTGACCTCTCAGCCCATCCACAACTGCTGCGTGCTGCCGAGACCGCCATATCTGCTGTACGTCAGCCTCCCGCAGTGAGACCGCACTGCTGTCAGTCGTTACGCACCCAACCACCCAAGCACACTACAAAGCCCAGATGAGAGTGCTGTGCGAGCTGAAGTTAAGTGGTTGCAGAGGTGCTGTGATGAAGAGAGCTTCTCCCCGTCAAAGCTGATCAGAGACATGCAGCCATTACCCAGAAAGCACTGGGCTGAACACTGAGCACACTCACTCAGATCATACACACACTCAGAATCTGCGTCATATTCAGCATCAGAGAGCTTAATGTGTCTAGCTGTCAAAGGTTCATTTCAGATCATACCTTTCTTTGCTTTATTGTTTATTACTGAACTTTATTGGATATGCCTCAGTGGTGAAAATCAACCTTTCAAAGACTTACTTTTAGTTGTCTTTTTAGAAAGTTGTTGACCTAAGAGTAGGTATTTTATTTTAAAAAGATGTCAAAGTTTTAACCCAGCTGAACCAGCCCATGACTAAAGAGAGTCCTACAGATTTGAATTGGTGTCAGACAGGAGTTTAATTTTTAGGAAATAACCCTGTAATATGTTGCACAAACAGCTAAAGCTATTTTTCTCAACTAATGGTCACCAAGGGTCCTTAAGATGACTTAAATAATAAAAGGCATAAAATAAAATATAGCAACTAAAAATTAAGATATTTCTCAGTATTTGGTTTTATAAGGGGTGTGAGTTTTAAATATTGTTGTTGACAATTTGACAAACCCAAAATCCACTGAGCTAAAAACTAAAAGGATCTAGAAGGATCTTCCATTCAAATTGATTTAGACGTATTTCAGTAGTGAAGAAAATCTAGTTTTCTAGAGACAACCACAGTTCTTTCTGGGATTGGCTTGATATCAGTTATGTATCCATATAATAATTGTGCTCTCTACTGCCTGCACTGTGTCATTGAGACTACAGCACCTAAACATATATTGCTATTGATGCTGATGAATGTTGTGCGGTTGTCAGATGCATTATTTTGCATGCAGTTAATGTAACGTTCACCATCCATTTGTCAGAATGCTGCTCCTTTAGCTAGGACGTGTCTGTAAGCAGTTTTATGTGTGTGTCTATAAGCAGTGAGTTTTGTGTGTGTGGTTATAAGCAGTGAGTTGTGTGTGTGTGTGTGTGTGTGTCTATAAGCGGTGAGTTTTGTGTGTGTGTCTATAAGCAGTGAGTTTTGTGTGTGTGTCTATAAGCAGTGAGTTTTGTGTGTGTGTCTATAAGCAGTGAGTTTTGTGTGTGTGTGTCTATAAGCAGTGAGTTTTGTGTGTGTGTCTATAAGCAGTGAGTTTTGTGTGTGTGTGTCTATAAGCAGTGAGTTTTGTGTGTGTGTGTGTGTGTGTCTATAAGCAGTGAGTTTTGTGTGTGTGTGTGTGTCTATAAGCAGTGAGTTTTGTGTGTGTGTCTATAAGCAGTGAGTTTTGTGTGTGTGGCGGTATGCAGTGAGTTGTGTTTGTGTGAGTTGGTATTGGTTTTGACTGAGGTATTTCATTATGTGTGTTGGAGCTGTATTAAGTTTTTAATCACATCACACTGTAGCGCCTTGTAATGTAACATAATTTGTGTGTGTGTGTGACCTTGTGTTGATGGAGTGGACTGTCCTTGTGTGCAGTGTGTGTCCATGACAGCACAGAAATCTGTCTAATGAGACGGTCTTGCCACTGTTGGATATAAACATTGTGTGTGTTTGTGTGTCACATTAGTTCACACAGAACAACTGACCTGCATTCACCAGCTTACTACTTCAAAACCCTCTTCTGTGTCTTCTGCCATTTCCTGTTTATCTCCTCTCTGCTCCTGTCCTCTTCTCGTTCTCTCCTCTGCTCTTTAGTATTTTTGTGTAAGTGTATTTTTCCTACACTTTCACACCATAAAGAATAGAATCAAATTAATAATGTAACACATAATATAATACCATCTGGAATGTGTGTGTGTTTGTGCGTGTGTTGTTGGGCATCTATTCATATGCACAAATTACCAAAGCTGTGTGTGTCTGTTTCGTGTACTAGTGTGTGTTTGGGGTGTTTGATGGGGTATATGACCTCTATGACCATAAACTGTTTGCTTACGCACCTCTGCACCTGCCTTCACACATACACACTATAGATGACTCCTTAGATGTCAAGAGAAAATGAGTGACAAATATAAAAAAAATGATTTATGTAAATTGTTTATTGTTTCTGAGCTCTTCGCAAATTATTTGATGCTTTATAAACAAACATTCTGTAGAAGAATAATTTGCAGACATGTAATCAGACATCTTTAATATGCACATTACTGTGTTTGTTTATGTGTGTGTTTCCACAGGTGTGAAGTCAGTGGGTTCTGCCCCTTTCTGGAGTTGTGTGTTCAGTGTGTTGAGTTGAAGGTGTGTGAGCGGCCAGCACTGCTGTGTGTTTCTGGAACTCTGGGAGCTGTTAAAGTTTGTGCCAGGATGCCGGGAGAGAGCAGCTGTGCACATCTGTTTCTCTAACACACACATAAGCTGTTTCAGTACACAGCTGTTGTGAGAATGTGTTTGTGTCTAATTTGTATAGATGATGCCCTATGAGTCTGTGTGTATGGAAAAATACTGAACATTATCTTTACTCTGTTTATAGTTTAATGCAAAAGAAATCAACTTAATTTGATGTTATGTAGATGAATAAACAAATTGTATATTTGTTGAACATTTGGCTTTTACTTTTTGTGCAGTTGTTTCTAAAATGCCTCATGTTTTATCTGAGAAACTCCTTCCTGTTACGTTGTGACATTTACTTCTTTGTTTTTGTATGAATTTAGCTTTGTTAATTTAATAATGTAATTTTGTTATACATTTTTTTTGTTAATTTTTTTCTTGTTTAAAGGAATAACATCTGTTATTCTACTGATATTGATACTGATATTAAGTGAGTTTATTACGTGTATCTTTTTATATTTCAATGTGAACTTTAATCTTACTGTAACAGTGTTGAAATAATATAGCGTAATAACTACTAGTACTTCCTCAGCCTTTGTTTGAAACGTGTGTGTTATCTGTTCATTAGTGTGTCTGTTGTATGGAGTGTGTGTTATTCGTTAAGAGTGTGTGTCATATGGAATGTGTGTATTTGTTCATCAGTTTGTGTGGCGTAAGGAGTGTGTGTGTTATCCGTTCATCAGTGAGTGTGCTGTATTGGGTGGGTGTATTATCCGTTCTTCAAAGTGTGAGGTATCAAGTGTGTGTGTTATTCGTTCTTATGTGTGTGTGTCGTATGCAGTGTGTGTTATGTTCATCAGTGTTCAACTGGGTTGAGCTACAGGTAGACTTCAATACACCTGCTGTAATGACTGTGTGTGTGTCTGAGGGGCAGAAGGAGCAGCTGGTTCCTCTGGTTCAGGGTCTGTCTGATACCACAGATCTTCACACCAGTTGCTGGTTTAGTGCGAGTGAAAAGCTGCATCTCTGCTGTCTCCTGATCTTGTCCAGCTCCCACAGCAGGAAAACATGAACCCTGGTAAGACATCAACACAGCCATCCCCTGTTAACCCTGTTTGCCCATCAACAGAGCATTGGTGGGTCTCTCAGAGCTGCTGTAGATGGATGGAAAGTAGATAGTTTTGCTTCTGTTTGTTGTCAAGCTACATCACATACAATGTTTACAGGTGAGGCAATCTCAGAATTTATTGAGAGTCTGTGTGTTTGACGTGAGCGGCAGGGTCACATGGGGACTACATGTAACCAAACACGTTTCAGGAGAGCAGATGCTCATTTAAAATGACAAAGATGTTCAGTCCCATGAGTTTCGTGTTTTGTCTCTGTCATGTTTAGTACTGCAGAGACAGTGAGTGAAAGGATGAATCGAGTTAGGGATGAATTGAGGGTCTCACTGATTGACTGAATCTGTGTGAGATCCTCCTCTTGTTTCTGTTTAACAGTTCAATTCTTTAAATAATGTTTTATAGCTTTATATAGCATTGTTTTAATATTGCCTTTAATCTGCCCATTAATATTTGTAAATGCTTGACATACACTATGAAGTTCATAATAATCTTTCTCACAATCTCACGCTGAATTTGAGAAATAGCCCGAAGTCACATGCGCTTGGAAACGTTCCCATTCTTACACGCGCTTGTTCTCCCTCACACTATCTCTCGTTTCTTGAGCATGTTAACCTCAAAGTGTTCTTCAAACTCAAGGTTTAAATGCCGTGAAATGACACTGAAATAATTCCCAGGCTGATCCTGATCTCTGGCTCTCACAGGAAGTATGAGGATGGCCCTGTTGACTTCACTCATCTACATCTGCTTTCCATTCAATTGTTTACAAGCAAATTAAAAAGAAATTCCAATTTATTTAGAAAATGGGAGTTCTGTACTTGCTAAACTCCCGTAGACGGAGACCAATATGTTTCCATTTAATGAGCCTGAGTTTGGGGCATGCTAATAAATTAAAAGCATTTAAAGGCATTGGATTTATCACAGAAGAATCGCAACCACATGCCTTTGAAGCGACTCTTTTATGAACATATAGTAATTTTACACTCAACATTAACCCATTGCTGTCAGCTCATCCTGTGGGGTGTCTGATCATGTGTTAGTTACGGATTGTGTGTGTACTAATGTGATGGCTGCAGTGATTCTCTGTGTGTGTGTTTTACTTATTGTTTGTGTTTAAAATAGAATACTACTGTACGGCTGGCTTCTTAAAGAGTATAAGCAAATATAAGAGTAAACGTTGTTGTTATTTCCTCTTTATGTTGCATGTTAATTATGTTGCAGGTGCGGTATGGATCTTGCCATGTGGTCGGTCTGGGCAGTATTAGTAAACTGAGTGCTGCTGTAAACTGGTCTCTCTCTGTCTCTATAGCCGGGGTCCCTCGAGGAGAGTGAAGCTTTATGATCAGAACCAAAGACGGAGCGCAGCGTAGGGCCACATGTGTTACTGCAGCTGTGAGAGTTTGATTTATGTCCGTCTCAGAACTGCAGCATTTAAAAACACTACATTTAATGAAATGCAGGGACCTTTCTTCCCAAATGCAGAAGATGTTTAGAGTGGATGCTATGGGGACAGCAGAATAAAGACTCTTTAATCTTCATTTCAGTTTTACTGACACATTCATACAGTTTGTCTGGAATGCTGCAATACTCCACATGTTTGTTCTGCAAACACGTCCATTTAATAGACAGATTGATTAAATGTACAAAGCGTCACCTGACTGACATTTAAAATGTGTGTGTGTGTGTCAGAGCTGAAGTAATATTACAGTTCAGCTGGGCAGAGTAGAATAATGACAGCAGGTGGATCGGCCCTGGTGCTGCTTTGATCCACTCAACGCTATGTCCTGAAATTGGATCTCTTACTGGATGGCTGTGAGACTTGTGTGAGTCTGTTAGCTCTGATCT
This sequence comes from Botia almorhae, assembly GCA_036877575.1. Taxonomy (NCBI): domain Eukaryota; kingdom Metazoa; phylum Chordata; class Actinopteri; order Cypriniformes; family Botiidae; genus Botia; species Botia almorhae. The sequence goes on from JAZGTJ010008644.1 coordinate 18,432, forward strand.
CCATTAACAGCTCTCAGGGTCTGTGTCATAGATACACACACACGCTCTCTCTCTCTTTCTCTCTCTCTCTCTCTCTCTCTCTCAGATACAACCAGTGTCAAGTTCAGTCTGGAATCACCCATATTGTATTTAGCAAAGCTGTTAAAATGAATGTGTTTAGTTTCACACACAATATGGGTTTATAACGCTTCTTGTTTTATTCTTGCTTATTTACATGCTTTCCAGTGTCCAGGGGGCTGTTTTTTTTAGAAGTAAAATCACAACAGTCATTGTGCTGTGATGACCTGCAGCCTGGTGCCTACACTGATACACACACATAAGCTCTTTTGCATCTGTGATCCAGCTCTGAAATCAGTTGCATCTTCATTGGACTCAGGTCATTTCTGACAGATGCCTCAGGTCAGAGGATGAATTCCTGCTGAGCGTGTTCAGACGTTCTTCCTTGCTGTTGTGTATTTTGGCATTCTCATGCTCCTGCATCCCTGGCTGCGTTAATCTGTGTGTTGCTTCAGTGAGAGAATGAATGCAAGCTGACGTGTCATCTTTATTCTGAGCAGAGATGCAGTACTGCATCTGAATGTTGACGCATCATAAAACCCAAGAGTTGTTTTAGCTCTGCTCATTGGTTCTTTGGCTGTACAGATGTAGTTAGTGGCAAGAATTTATTTGTTGTAGCACGTCTGGCAGATTTGCACATCTGTAAGAGAAGGTAGTTGGAAGGAACGTTTGGTTTGATCCATCTTTCAGATGAATTGGAGAGAGCGATGAGGCGAATGCAGCTCATTACCTGAACCAGTAACACATGATTATGTTGTAGCAGATCTCAGAGAGTGTCTCACACACACAGAGGAATGAAACCAGCAAGGGTGAGCAGAGGTCATGAACATCAATTCTGCAGCCAATGAGACAATTGAAGTCTGACCTGCTCAACATGTTCAAAATCACTGGTTTAATCTCTCCAGACCTTCAAAAACATATTTGAGTCTCAAACTAAAAGAGCATATTATGCATGAAGAAAATTAGAAACACTTTTTTAAAGGCACAATATTTACACATACAAATGCTTGAGTTTAATAAACAGTAATTAATAAACAGAATTGAGTGAGATTTGATTTGTTGTTGTGCAGCGTCAGTGTTTCTGACTTGATAAAATGACCACTTCTTTTCTAAGGTATTTGCAGTCACAATGTTTCTTATTTACCTGGCACCTTTTTGCTATTGTTGATGCTGGTGTGTTGTTGTAAACTTCATGTTTCGTGGTGGAAGTTTGTTTTGTGAGCTGATAACTTCAGCAGTGATTGAAGAGTTAGTCTTCTGCGGTAGTTTGTGATTCTGGCTAACTGATAACTGCAGGTCACATGTGCTCACCGACATCAAGTAGTTTTCTGAGCAGGTGGCGGAACGTATTTAAGTTTTTGCGCTCGAGTGAAGATATCAAAACACAAGGTGTGTAGGAGGCCTGAGAGGCGACCCTTTCCCATGATCCCTCAGCCAGAACTCTACTCCATGAAGGTGAGGCGATGGGAGTCTTTGACAGATGTAAGGGTTAGCGCTGCAGGAGTGGGTTAATTTGTAATTAATTAAGCTAATTAAAGGCCAGGTCTGAGAGTTGAGTTAAGAGGAATGTTTGGGAGGAATTAATGAAATCAACCAGTAGAAACATGGAAGAGTCTGAGCCACAAAGGGACTGTGATTCTCTGAGGGAAAACTAAACTGGGGGAGTTTCCGACCCTCACAGGATCTTCCTCTTGCTCAGCAGAAGATTTAACGCAAGACTAGAACACTGGTTAAATCTGGAGTGTTTCGATTTTCCTGCTAAGCGGATGTTTGGACAGGTTTGTGTTCTGGTGATCCATTCATGAGGTTCAGACCACACCCATTCTGTGTCCACCACATTAAGATCCCACATAAGTAATCTGCATATGAGGCGTCATCTCAAACAAATCTGAGTGGTCCACAGAAAAGACAATATATAATGATCATTTTCAAATATAACAATTAGTGGTGGGGAGCGTGTGTATGTTGATGACACCACCGATCCTAAATACAGGAAAATAAAAAAATACGGTTTAACTTGAAAATACAGGTTAAACTGAAAAACATTACAGTTCATTGTAGTAAATGGTTTTGGTAGCTAGGTTTAGAATTGACCTCACTAGAATAAAATGAACCTGTTTGGTTTTGATAGATTAATGTAGAGTTTAGTAAAGATGAGGGTGTCAC
>JAZGTJ010008645.1:0-20654 GCA_036877575.1 Botia almorhae
AATATAGACAGTCAGGAAAAAGGCTAAGTTACTTCCTGATTGAAGTACTCCACGTATTCTGTCTTCGCTTCTGTCTGCGCTTCCATAGACGCAGTAGTTACGCACAAACTATTAATGAGTAAATACATGTAGAACATAAACAACAAATTAGTCCAAGTGAATAAAAACGATACTTACAAGTCAGTTAGGTGTCACATGCGCGTATTCTTTTCATACGTACTTGGGCTCTGCGATCGCCCGACTGTCTCTTTCAACTTGCTCGCACACATCCAGCTGCTTCAACAGAGAGAGAGAGAGAGAGGGAGAGAGAGAAAGAGAGAGAGCTATGGCAATATCAATTTGTCGGACAAACAAAGCGCAATAAAACTTGAAATTTGACACCGAGAGACACCAGCGGTTGTCCTATTTGAAACACCGACTTAAGACTGCATACACAATAAAAACTTTTGTGGCTTTCATAGAATGAGAAAAGTCAACAGCTTTGTAAAAACGAACAGCTAGCCCAAATCTTCTTAAACTTATTTTTAAAAAGCATACAAGTAAAGACAAAATAAGTAAAAAGATTTCAAATGAAAACGTTTGGAATAAATGAATAATGTATTTTTGACGGTTGCGTCTACAGCCGGTAGGGGGCGGTAGAGGATAAATACACCGTGGCGCTTCTGTCTAAATTACTGTCCCAAACTTCTCAAGTACTAAACTTCTCACACCTGTTTGACCACTTGCGACCAAACAACACTGAAATTGAAGTAACATTTGAGGTCTCCGTGAGTGCATCGATAAACGATTTAAGTTCTGGTAAATAGATGGACGCGATGTCTTATGATTAATATTTACGAATTCACGAGTGACCATGCATGTTCAACGGTTTGCTAGTTTTTGCGTGGTATCGCGATAAGAACTAACTTGTGTATTAGATATAATTTAACAAGATATGTATATAGATACATATAAGACTTTAAGTCTACTTTCATGTCTAGTTTAACCTGTCATTGTTCTGTTTCAGCTTTAGTTTGAATAAAACAGCAAGTTACGGTACGTGTGACAATGAATCCCCAAGATTCCCAAATCGTTTTAAGCAGCACCTCTACTGTCTCTCTGCACGATCGGTGAGATGCTTACAGTCCAAAACGACATAGTTTACGAACTCACGAGTGGCTTTAATTACTTAAGGATACTGTTTTTATCCTTCCCGTAGCTTCACCGATTTGCTGAAACATCAGCAGGAAGATCTGATGGACATAACGGGCATAGTGAAGCTGCAGACTGCAGCGTCTCTGAAGAACCAGCGCCTGGCTGTAGAGATGGCCAACAGACACTCAGTGTTGGCTGCCCTGAGCAACACATCTGTCAGACATACTCTGCTTGACATGATCTCATGATGTCCGATTATAGACTAAACAGTTGCTATGTTGCTTTTCTCTCTGCAGAATATAAATAATCGACTGTGTAAGGTGAGCGTGAAGTCGAGGCTGGGCCATCCCATGGGGAGAGGAGTGGTAGGGGGGTTGCAGGAGCAAATAAGAGTAGGAGGGGGCAGAGGAAGAGGGCAGGTCAAGGGATTTTACAAAAGGAGAGGTGAGAGAAGTCTCCTACTCTAATTCTTCATGTAATGCATTTTTGCTGCTCTGTCACAATTTCCTTGGAGCCACTTTGTGCATGACTTAAACTGTTCCTGGCATATTAAGTACATGCACTTTGTGTTTCTCTGTGTTTAGGTATGAGTATTCTACAGGGTACAATCTTCACTTTAGGAGCGCAGCAGGGGTGGAGCCAGAAACAGCATGGGGGCTATGGTAACCTGGCTGGACCAATGGGAATCAGAGGAGGAGGAGTCATTAGTAAGACAGGTGAGATAGCACACTGCTTACTAAAACATATACCACAGGAACTGTATTTGAAAACCTTGACACAGTTTAAAAAGACGCCATACCATGTGTTATTTCCTCACCTGAGGTCCACTTACAGTGATAGGCGAATGATTTTACACCCTCTCTCTGACTTTTAGAATTAAACAGGCCAGTTTTTGCTGCTGTGCCCTTAAAAATGGCCCCCTTTGCACTTGAAATGTGTAGCTGTCAAGCATGAGATGCCATTCTTAAATAACAGCATCTTTGCTTACGTCTTGTGTTTTTGTTTACACAATTTGTGGCATAGTTAAAACAAATGGTCTTTATGAACAGGGGGGAAGTTTTGAGTTCTGAAAGGTAAAATGTGTTTTTATCACACAATAAATAAAGAGTCAAGAGTTCAAGGAAAATATGATTGATTACTCATGGAATGATCTTTTTACATTAAAGTTTCATTTGGACTGTTTTCATATTCTAAAATGAGACATATATGTTCCTTAGTGTGCTTGTGCGTCTTTCGAAGACATTTCTCCTTTATCTCTCTGCACATATTGAGTGACCCTGTACATTGAGGTTTCTGTTATTAAATAAAGGTCTGAGACATTTATTAAAAGACTATTTCTTGCGACGTTGCCTATATTCATAGATATGTAATCATACCATTAAGTCACGGTTTTATTACATTTGCTAAAAACACAGTAAATGATTTAGTTCTAGTTACGGACTAATCATACACTAACTACTGGCTGTTACCAACATAGAAATATTTAAAATATGAGCACTCAGTTCTATGAGTGCTCAAAAGCTGTCAGATAAAACCCTGTTTAACTCTGTATACTCGGGTATGAATTCCCCTCCTGTTTGCACAGGTAATAGTGGTTTTACATCTGTCAGTGGGGTGCATTCGGGGAGCAGCCGGCATAGAATCAACAGTCAACCAGTTCCTTCTCGGGAGCAGTTAGATGAACAGCTGGATGAGTATATGTCCAAAAGCAAGAGGCAGCTGGATGCAGAGCTTGATGCATATATGGCCCAGGTTGATTTGGAGGACATCATGTGATACTGGCTCACAGCTTTAGGCAGCACTTAGTCCAAAGTTAAACAACATACATTTAAGTTAAAGGTTGACTGATGGAGCTTATAATCTAACTTGTTATGCTAGAAGACCTCAAGTAATTGTTTTTTAGTTGCTAAGCTGTTGCTTAGAAACCTCCAGCCTCCAGACACATTGATTCTACAATGTTATTTTTTCCTGCTGTGCTAGTGATCAATATAAAAATGAAGCGAAAGATTTCCAAAGGCTTCAGCTGCTTTCTTTAAAAACTGGTTTCAGTGGTCTAGCAGAATAACGTTCAAAATGCACTTCATTTCATAAGAAGTTCTTGGATCAGATGAATCAATTTCATCTGTCAGTTTCACTTTGTGTTTATTTTCTTTGGACCACTCGAGTATTTCTAAAATTTGACCTGTTTATACAGAAAATACAGTAATTAATCACTGAGGTCAGTTATGTCTCCTGTCCTCTTTGAAACCTGTCTCGGGATTGTGAGGTGAATAATATGGTTTATGTGATGCTGACAGTCATATTTGTGTTATATCTGGTCTGTAGGAGTGACCTCATGTAAGCCATGTTTTTGTTTTCCCAACAGTCTTGTATCACTCCTTTAAAATCACAATAAGCAGGTTTGACTGTACATATTTATATTGTTGGATTATGTGTGCTGCATGTGGTATTAAGGAAAAAATGTTCAATGTGGAACGGTTTATTAACAGTTAATTTTCTTAATACTTAATAAAGATGTTTGAAAATTGCTGGTTGTCCAGAGGATTCAGGTTTGATTTGCTTTTGGATTAAACTGCTTTTACAAAATATAAAACAGACAAAAGGACACATTTACAATACAGTTTACTTTTTCTTCTGCAGTATTGGGTAAAGCTGAATATTTGAAAAAATCAAATCAAAAGGTTAAATTGAGTCAAAATGTTTTCTGTCTGCTTTTCTCATGTTTATTCTGCCTTGTGCCAATTTACAACATGCGGTTGTGAGGGACGGTTGCTGGGCTAACTGGACAACAGACCTGTTTGTGCAGCCTCTTGTTGCTGTGGAAACAACTGAGATGCCCTCTGTAGATGCCCTCTCCATTTCCCCAAAACTGCGTCCTTTCATGCTGCCATTTAAAAGCACAGAGCTTATTTACAAGAGGATTTAGAAAAAGATGCGTGTGAGTTGAAAAGACAGAATTAAAAGGAATAAACCCATTTTGCATGTGCGTTTATTAAAGAAGGATGCCGGCGTGCATTTCTGTAGCACTCGGACAACTTCACAGAGGTCGATCTAATTGGCCATTTTTTCTGTGATTACACACACACATATGTATATATATGTATATATATCAAATTATATATAGGAAATGTGAAATCCGCTCACAAACAACACATCCCCAGCAGGGGGCACTAACAGTTTGTGATCGTTGCTTGTAGCTTCATGTCGAAACTTCAATTCCGTCATAAACGCCAATGAAAAGTGTGAAAATGTAAATGTGACCGAAGTTGTGTCTATGAAATGCTGTTGTGTTCCTTTTTAACGTTATCAGCTACGTCATATACCAGCACTGTGTGTGTAAATGCATTTTGGTGAAAGACTGAGATAAAAGACAAGTTGAGATCCTTTCTTCACGGCTGGCCTTCTGACTTCCCAGCTAGACTCACAATGAAAGCAGGTCACTCAGTCTTTATTTTCTTCTATCCAATGCAGACATCCTTCTGTTATATGCTTCCAAAGGCATTTAAGCCATGTATAATTGTATACTATTACAGAAAATGTTTTTGCCTCGTCTTTGCCTTCCTGTTTTAATGTAAGGTGCTTCGATAGCATAGGGACAGTGCATGTCTGGGTTTTAAGCGCATGGCTTTAGTTTATCTTTTTTATTAGACTTTATTTCACTCTGATTTTAATCTCTGACATGGATTTACTCAGTCAATATTAAAGATATCAAGGTTATGGAATGTTCTTTACATTTTGTAGGAGAATGTTATGTCGAAAGTATTAAATCACAATTCATATTCATAACAACAACTCATTCTCACGTGTGATAGAGGATTTCTTAGATATATAAAGATAATAAAACCTCATAACATAATATAACTGACCTTCCAGTGTGTACAGATGCCCCCTCACTGTGCCATTCAACACCCAGCTTACAAATTCAGACACGGTTCTCAGATGGAAACTCACTCATGTCAAACCTGTGTTGTGTTCTGAAATAAGCATTTTAGATGAGCTTTATCACTTGGCAGTTATTTTGGCTGGTGAGATGCCATCTATCTCCCTTCTCGCTCTCTTGTGTTCAGACACTTGCTCTGTAATGTGCCACCCTCTCTCTCTCTCTGTGTGTGTCTGTGGTTGAAGACCAGAGAAGGGTTGCTATGGCATTTTTGCCAGCAGTGGAGCATTTAGCAGTAGATGATGTAAGAGTTAAAAGCAGCTTGGCAGAATGACGCTGGCTGCCGCCGCTTTGGCCTTCATTTCAACACTGTTAAAGGTGTGTGAAGGCACAGAGTCTGATGACATGGCTAATGGTGTCACTTACAGAGTGGCTATAAACCGATCCCTCATGATGTCATCACTGCCCTAAGCAGCTTCACATCTATTTTTCTGTATCAAGATCTAAGAGCCCTGGACTGGTTAGAATACAATTGTCTGAAAACAGCAATATTTGGTTATTAACAAACATTTTAACATGAAACACCAATAACCTAGACATTATTGCAGTACAGTATGTGCTTACCAGAGCATTGTTCTCAGCTACTGATTTCATTTAATATTTTCCACAGATAATCGTTATTAATTGTTGCTCAAACTTATTTTTTGAGGGACAGTTCACCCAGAAATGAGTTTTTTCATGTTATTCCTATATTAGCCTATATTACTTCTGTGAAACACTAAGGAACACAAAAGAAGCTATTTTGAGAAATGTCTAAGTGGTTTTGTGTCCATACAATGGAAGTCAATAGGTGCCACTGTTGTGTGGTTACCAACATACCTCAAAATATCTTATTTTGTGTTCCTTAGAAGCAAAAAAAAGTCATACTGGTTTGGAATAACATAAGGGTGAGTAAATGATGGAAGAATTTTCATTTTTTGGTGAAATATCCCTTTAATATATAAAAAAATAGAAATAGAAAATATACAAACATTCATGACCCTATGTTTGAATGTAAAGGCTCCTGTGGACTATTTAGAAACTTAGTTAAACTGGATGTAGGTGTGTTTCATTAGCTTAACTGAGGTTCATGCTTTCTGATAAAGAATTAAAAATAAAGGCTCTGGGAAGATGATGCCATGGCATTTAATTTTTTTTTTTCACTTTACAGCATCAATACGACATGTTCTTGCTGATGTTTGTTGGTCACACTTCTTGAGAGGTTGGTCATTTCCACAGAGGTTGGTAGTGGCCACATTAATGCAGAAGGCAAAAAGATATGTTCCGTGTCAGAGCTGTAATCCACTATAAAGTACTATTCGATAATGATCAAAAACTCAACCTTTTTGGGAACGCCTACAGGTAAAATTGCTCCTCTGCTCAATCTCAGCTTTTGAACAGCAATTTGCCCCTCATTGTACCTATATATCCATCAAGTGCCTATTTACCGTTGTTCTTCCAGGTCTAAAATTGAAGTTGTTCTTGGTGTTTCAGCTGATGATTGTTTTAAGAAATTGTGTGACCCTCTCCATCTTGTGTCCAATGTGATAAATCAGCTCCTAAGACAATGCAATGCTAGTTCAGTTCTTTCCCTTTGTTGTTCTCTACCCAAACCTCGTCCTCAGATGCCTTATAATTGTAACACCTAAAATGACTGTTTAGCTGTTCCTGTGCATTAGTCACCCTGCACGTACAGTTCTCGGATAGCAGTTTGTGACAAAGCCCCGTCTAGCACAGAGCTGAGAATACAATGCCATGGTAACACACAAAAGACTATAATTAAGTGGTACTTCCTTATAATTGACAATCTGTGGGGTCATTTTCAAATATTCCTGCTAAAGACTGTATTTTACTAATTACCTCATCCACAGGTAATACTTCATAATGATTTGTAATGTATTATGCTTATTATAGGCCATTTCTCTATTCAAAATTAAAAGTATTGCCTAGTGTTGGTGAAAAAACAATGATATGAGAGGCATACTGTATTGTAAATGGCGGTAGGTGAGTCTTTTGGACGAAGTCGATTCGAGTCAGTATATTTTCCTCAGTTCAACAGAGTTTGGCACTAATCAGCAGTTGCGATGTCAGTAACAAAAATGACCACTATATATACATATATATATATATATATATATATATATATATATNTATGTATGCATGTATGGATGGATATGGATGGATGGATGCATGGATGCCTGCGAGAAAGAAGGTAGTTCTTCTTGGACAAAAAGTTAAAGAACAAGCATCCATATGCAGGTAAGGTCAGTCATGTTCATTTATCTATTTAACTTATCTAAAGCATTTTGTGTAACTACATTGTGCAAACTTTCCTTGTTTGATAAACATATTTTTTCAAAATTCAGGACTGCACTAAAGTCACACAACACATCCAGGATGATACGTGCCCTGCTGGAGCCCACAGCTTGTATACTGGTTTAGACCCAGACTGCTGTCTAAGGTAAGTTTCATTCAGTGCTAAACAGAACAAAAAACAGATGTTTTTTTTGAATGCTGGAGTTTGAAGCGTTTGACAGATTTATTGTCATTCAAGCAAGCCCTGATTCCTCTCATGGACCTGCATCTGAGAACTTTTACTAGAGCTGCAAGACATATCAAAATGACTGACATAGCGCAAATGTGCATATCGCAGTATGCATTTTGCAATGGTTTGCAATAAACAAATGATTTTATGTATAGTCAAAGTTTTAGGTCAATACAGAGAGACTGACATGCAAATAGTTATATAAATGTCAGGCTTTAAATGTATTTTTTAAATGACATATTATTTAAATTAGATTTAATAGTTGTTAGATTTTACAAACATAAAGCATTAGGCCTATTGCATATTGCACATCGCATTATTTTGCGAGTTATATGATATCGCATTTTTCTTCAATGTCATGCAGCCCTAATTCTTACAGTCTCTCTCTGTCTTTCATTAAGTAGGAGATGGTCATAAAGGAATTAAATATGGAGTAAGAGATGGAAAGGGAAATACTGGGAGAGAGGGAGTGAGATGCTATTGTGTTGCATCCTGTTTTGGTAATTCTATCCATCTGACTGTCCCGGAGCTCTCTGAGGGGAGGAAAGGACAAATCGGGAACTGACTAAACACTGATCTCAGTTCAGTTTCTGTTTCTTTTTGAAAGGGCAGATCAAGGTCATGGGCTGGTTCCAGAATCCAGATCAGCAGAAGAAGAATTTTGGGTTAGGTCTTAGATCACAGTCAGTTAAATGTTTACACAGATTTATTTCCTACCCTTAAACAAACTATATAGTCTATAATAATAAACAATGTAAATACATTTTACTTTTATTTTTACATTTTTAACTTTAATTTTATTTTAAATTATAAACTTTTATTTTGAAATAAAAAGAGAGGCGCTAAAAATGTCTTGCCACTGATCTCAGTAAAAATAACATAATATAACACAATATATACATATAATAACATAATATAACACAATATATACATATTCTTGAGGAACAATATACATATACTGCAGTGCTTATAATTGTAATTCTGACTGTCATGAAAAAACACTAACGATTTGCTATACATTTCATAATTGTCTTGGAACATTGGGCTGATGAAAAGCCAGCAAGAAGCTTTCTTATAACACACAAACAGACACACCTCCAGAAACCGAGAAACCAAGGAGACATCACGCATCGTTCCACAGACGCACACACTCAGGAAGGTCAGTACAGGTTGTGCTCAAATCTGGAGTGTGGCAGGCAGATAGAGCTTCTTCTATCTTACTGGACAGCTTGGAACTGCTCTGACCTGCCTCCATAAGGGTCATTGATACCTCTCCAACAAATGACAGTAGCTCACCACAGGGTTGTAACCTCTTGCTCCACCCTTACCCATCACCATCTTTAGCTCCTTACTTAAAATTGTTTCTACAGCAATACATTTTACAGGTAAGATTCTGTGATGGCTCAGTTTAGGGTAGAAGCTAATGGACTTTGATGCCATTGATTTACCACTGTCTGGTATTGTTTAGAGAGATGTCACGTTGGTGGACATGTATTGTATAGTTGAGAACATCCAGAAGTTCTGTTCTGACCAAGCCTGCTCTGGACCAAGGACCAGCCTTTACCCTGCTCTGCCTGACAGCCTGAAGATACATGAACACACTAAGGTAGGCCCCCCCTCTCCATCTTTCTCTCTCTCTCTCTCTCTCTCTCTCTAACATTAACTGCAGCTGAAAAGCATTTAGACCCACAGAACCCCGGAGCATGGCAGGCAATTCAGCTCGACATGGAGATGAGGCGGAGCTTAATGTAAGGTAATGTGATTTCAGTAAATCACTGCTGCTGTTGGCACTCTGAATGACACGCGATCAGCCTGTGGAGAGGAGTTCTAAAGAGGCAGGATGTGTTGCGTTCAGAACGGTTTCGGTGCTGTGCTGAGTGGACTGTAACAGGATTGTGCTGGCTGATACTGAGGAGACCACAAGACACCATGAACAAAAGGTTTGTAAGGAAGAAGACATTCGTATCTGGAATAATAAGAAATAACTAATTCTGATCTGATCTCTCAGTCGGCTTAACTGGAGTTGTGTTTGAGAAGTTGTTTCAGTGGTTAATAAATTTCCATGTTTTAATTTGGAACACATTATGCTTTGACTTTTCAGTGTTTTTTTGTTTTGTTTGGTTTGGTTTTAGTTCTCAACAAAATTTTAACTTTGAAACAAATGGTGTTTTGGGTATTCTGCATTTATAGTTTTTGTGTTTAAACGCTTTTGCTAAAATGCTTTCATTCTTTAAATGCTTTTTGCTTAAATGACTTTATGGTATTATTATGCTGACTATTTCAACAACAGTTTGTAACACAGAATAAATGTCTCAAAGGTAAATGTAAAGCTGTTTGTTTTTCACAATAGTTTGTTTGGAGGGGTGACACAACTACCTTTGCAAACCTACCTTGCAAAAGCATTTTTTATTATTTATGTTGGCTATGTTGGCAAAAACTAAAGTGTATGTGTAGTTATGAGTGTTTCTTATAAATGTGTATAAAATATTCTATAGAATTACTCTATAGAACTTAATATGCCTGTGTGTGTGTGTTTCTGTGTGTGTGTGTATATATGTGTGTGTGTGTGTGTATATATGTGTGTGTGTATATATATGTGTGTGTGGGTGTGTATATGTGTGTGTGTGTGTGTATGTGTGTGTGTGTGTGTGTGTGTGTATGTATGTGTGTGTGTGTGTTTGCAGTGATCTTGACCTGTAGGAAGTGTGAGCTGACGTGATATGAGTCTGTTGCTCTGGTTCGTGGGAGGCAGATCATTTCTGCTGCTATTGCTCCTGCTGTGCTATTTGACTCTACCGATCTCGACCAAGACCAGCAGGCGCCGAGGGACTCACAGCCCCGAACACAACCCCACAGATGACATCATACTGGCTGTCATACTCCCTCAGCATAATACTTCCTACCCCTGGGCATGGCCCCGCGTGGGACCTGCATTGACCCGCGCCATCGCCCGTGTCAATGCCGACCCCAACCTGCTGCCTCAGCATCACCTCCGCCACATCTTTGCCAACAGCGAGGATGCAGATGGTATCTGCTCTGAATCCATCGCTCCGCTCATGGCTGTGGACCTGAAGTTTGAACACAACCCTTGGGCTTTCATAGGGCCTGGCTGTGACTATACTTCCTCCCCAGTTGGGCTGTTCACCACTCACTGGGGTCTCCCCATGGTCACCGCAGGGGCTCCTGCTGTAGCTTTCCTGCATGTGGAAATGTACACCTCTATTACCAATACTGGCCCCACGCATAAGAAATTGGGCGAGTATGCCCTACACCTGTTCAGGCATTTTGGCTGGCGCCATCACACCCTGCTAATGTTCAGTGACACTAAAATGGGTGACAGGGCATGTTACTTCGCCCTGGAGGGGCTTTACACAGAGATGCACGAGGAGAACATCACAACCATGGACCTGGTGTTTGAGGAGAATAAAGGGCCTGTAAACTATTCTGAACTCTTGCACAAGATCCGGGAAGATGGCAGAGGTGAGTAGCATGTACTTTTCTGAAACAGTGTGAATTGCTACATTTAGCTAGACATTTGTGTGTGTGCTGTCCTCATTCTTTAATGCTCATCCAATGGTAGAGAAACAATTCTGTGAAACAAAATTGTGGTGATTTTAAACTCCAGTTCACTTGTTGTTCCCACACATTGTAGCACCTGAGGACACAGAAAGGACAAAGTTTATCCTGAGATTTTATTTGTACGTTTATATTTACATGCAAGCATTAAGCAGATCAGGGGTTAGATTAGGGAATAAACTGTGGTAATACAAAAGTGCAAGGCACACAGCAGCATAAAAGCTCCTGTTGTTCAATTGGTAGAGGTTTGCTAGAGCAGCGCAAAGGTCATGGGTTCGAGTCCTAGGAAACGCACACAAACAAATGCACGGGAAGCATTAGCCAAATGTATAAATGTAAATTTGCACGGGCCCATGACTGTGCATTTTTATCTATACAAAGTTAAACAATTGACTCATGATTGTCCGTATAGTATACTATGGTTATGTTGTATATGTATGTGTGTCATGTATAGAGGGTCATGCAGCAGGATTTTTTAGCAGATATCAGACAGTCCAAATAATGTCCTCTTCAAGAAATTCTAGCAGCCACTGGAGAAACTTCTCATGAGCCTTTGTGAGTTAGAAGAGAAGACGAATGTGTGTGGTATTAGAAAATGCCTTATTTTATGGTTATGGATCAGTTACAAGCTCACAGAAGAGGCTCATTCTGAAAGTGGCGATGGTCTGGTATCTGGTAGAGGCTGAAATCTCCTTCCAGTATGAGTGTGAGTGTAACCCTTATTTCTTTCTCTGAGTTGTGCTCTGTGATTCAGAATTAAATGCTGTAAGAGGTGATCTGCTGAAGGCTTATAAACAAGTTTAATGGTTTTCAGACTTACAGATGTAGCATTAATGAGAGAGGCTGGATGAGACTCACGACAGTAGATGATAGAGTGGAGAACAGCTGGGAATGTTATATGTTTGTTAATTTGCTCATTTTACAGTATAAAACATGTGATTCACTGTTTTCATAACGTTAATGTAATATTTATAGACAAACACTAGTTGGTAGTTGTTAACCGTTGTAGTATAATCACATTTATATATGAAATAGCACATGAAATTAATCACATTTGGGAACTTCTTGATAACTTAACGTACAAAATTCATACAGACGTTTTTGTTGCTAAAATGTAAATGAGTATGTGTACTCTTTTATTTACGATCACCATTTGTGTACAAAGGTAGTCACATACTTTTTTACTGGCCATCCACAAAATTGAATTTTTATAGTGAGGATGATGCAGTGCATGACAATAAAATTAAGTATGGGTGTTGAATTTGGTTCATTATTCTCTCTACAGTGAGAGATCTTTATTCAGCATTTATAGTTTAATTGCATTTATAGTTTCTCAGCATTTATATTAATTTTCACAGATTTATAGTTAACAGGAAGGGAGACACTCAGGAAACCTGTGTCCAGTAGAAGTTTATACTGGTTTGGATGTGCTTTCAGACTCGTTCTCGGTTCCCACAGGGCCATTAAAATGTCAACAGAAAACATTTATTAACAGAGGTCAAAACCCCTTGTGACCGTGCAATACATTTTAGCACACACTATCTGATCTTTTGGCATTTCCTGCAAAAATAGGAGTTTATTTATCACTAGTCACTAGATGTTCTGTTGAGTCACTGAATGAAGTATTAGAGAGCTCAGAATTGTATCATGATGTGAAACAACTTATGTTGTCTTACAAATTAAAGTCAGTATTTGAAATGGTTGGCAGTCTTTTTCAAGTGGAGGCTCTGTGTTTTTCACAAAACCCTTTGAAGATTCAGAACCCTGGAAGCGCATCAGGATGTGCTTTTGTATAAAAAGATGATATCAGCAATATTCCCTTTTAACGATCATCCATTAAACAAGAGACAAACAGCCCTGTGGTCCAAAACATCATTAGAATTTCTTTGCTCTCTCTGGAGGACAAGCAGAACCCCTGGCAGTAGAATAGGTGACAGTTCAGGGTCGGTTTAAAGTTGCACTTCATTACTCTGCGGCATCATCCAATATCAGGAACTCCCCTGTTGACCCCACACATGACCTGGAGTCAAAGGGAGGGGGAAGGGGTCAGATATCAGAGGAATTGCTTTTCTCGATGCAGGAATGTTTTTAGTTCTCTCTCACTGACCAGCAACCTGTGTGGTGATTACCTGTGGGGCCATAACCTTTTTTAGAGATTATAGAAGAGAGGAAACGCTCTTCCTTACCTCCTGCCTTTTTCCTCAGCTCCGTAAAAACATTCCCACATCAGCAGCAGCAGGAAGACAACAAGATATGCCACTTTCCATGAGATTGGAATCTCAAAAATATTCCACCGTTTGGCTGTAATACTGCAGTTTTCCATGCTGGTTCTTTCCTGTCTGGAAATCCCAGAAACTCTGATATTTGATTTTAAATTCAATTTAAATTCTATTACATTTAAGTTTATAGCTAAATTTAAAAAAAAGGTTTAGTAAGGTAACCTAAAAAATCCTTCATGTGGTAACATCTAAATACACTGGTTTTATTCATTTATGTAGTGGAAAATATGATATAATACGAATAAATCAACTTAAATGTATTTTTTGTCATTTTTAAGGGTGAGATCATGTAGAAATAGCTTCTTAAGATAAGAAGATTCTTATCTTAAGATGAGAATTCTTAAGACGTAAATAGTGATAAAAGTGGTCTTGAATTCTTTGCTGGGACACTGTAAACCTTGAGATGATGCGTTTAAAGAGCAACAGCTAGTTTTGTGGAGGAGATTGCAAAGCCTGACTAGAAGCTACTCCATAAGTACAACATTTTGAATGTCCATGCAGGACTCGGTACATAATGTTTATTACTGTTATTAGTTCACATCATACCCAAACACACCAATACATGCACACATATGCATAGCCTCTCACACCTGTCATTTACTCTCTGAAGTGTTCTCTGAAGTGCACTTAAACTGCTTTGGTCGTAGATACAATGTCCAGCAAAGCAAGGTTGCTAACAGCCAGAAGCCAGCAGGTGCTACAGCATCATTCTCTCTCTCTCTCTTGCTCTTTCTTTAACACACACACTCACACACTTCAAAGCTGCTCTGTTGATGAGGACTGTGCCACTCTGGTTTAATTTTTCCATGTATCACACCTAAATTCCGCACATGGTGAAAACCAGCATCAAAGTGGACCTCACCTCCAGAGTGCCAAGAGAAAGATCCTGGTCTTGGGTCCCCTACATGTGTAAAGTACTGCCACTTACTTTCATCTGGATGCGTGTGAGAAACATCTTTAAACAGATCTAAAGTTCTAGAATTCTGAAACAAAGAATTCTTCGCAAATGTTCTGATCCACATAAGTGGTTACATCAGTCTGCTCTGTCATTGTATTTTATTAAAATGACACTCTGTGTGATTTTCTTGCCCTTCAGTCACCATGGTTGCAGAGCGCAAGAGCAGCCATGCTAAACTAAACTACCCACAAGGCTGTGCTTCTCCCTAGATTTTCAACCGTCTGGATCATCTTAAAATTAATCTGAACTGTGGGGTACACACTACAAAAATGTGTATACTCACTCACTAATATAAATCATAAGCTGTTTCTCCTTATGGTATATTATGATTTTTCAGGTCAATATTTCCCTTTATTTCTGAACTTCACCTAGGTAACTAAACCTGTCCAGACAATTAAACAGAAAAATAACCTCACTTCCTCTTCATGAGGTAATGGTAGGCGAGCCTCCCTTACATCACGTGTGGAATTTTGTGATAATATAATTTGTAACTCTATACTGGCTTGGATTAAACCGCGTTAGTGTAGAAACATGATAGACATGAAGGAATAGATAGAGATTTTTTAGCCTGTTTTTTATAGCCAGAGATTTTTTAGCCTGTATTTTACTGTTCAACTTTCAGATGTTAGAATTGTCAAACAATCTCCTCTTAAAGCATTTCAGGATGGAAAGTTGTTTACAAAGGTAATAGACTAGTTGGCAGAAGAATAATTCCTCTATTTTGTGTGCAAAGCATTGAATTGTTGTAGAGAACAGCTTCAGCTATAGCAAGATGAGCGCCTGGGTCATAAACTGCACTGGTGTACCGTTTCATATGAATAAATAATACACATTATAAACATCATTTATGACCATGAACGCAAAAAAACCCCAGTTAACAGGAATCGTTAAAATGATCTAAAAACGCTCCTGCAGTAACCTTAATACAACATTTTTTAAATGTTATATTTCAAACATTATTAGTGGATTAGTGGAACGTTTATGACGATTTAAAAAAATGATCATTCTTATAACCAAGTAATAATGTTAATACAATGTCCAAAACTGTATTTTTAATGTTCCTAGAACTTTAAAAAACATTTAAAATGTTTTTATTACTTAATGGATACATT
This sequence comes from Botia almorhae, assembly GCA_036877575.1. Classification (NCBI taxonomy): domain Eukaryota; kingdom Metazoa; phylum Chordata; class Actinopteri; order Cypriniformes; family Botiidae; genus Botia; species Botia almorhae. Next base: position 15,524 of record JAZGTJ010008645.1, read on the forward strand.
AGGGAAATGTTCCCACAACCTAAAATTGTTAGCTTGGGAATGCCATTAGGTTGCTCTTTTCTTTCTTCCTCTGTCTGATGCTGTATATTTGACATCATGTGATCATTAAAGTTTCTCCCCATCACAGAGAGATGCTGTCTGGATGCTGCATCCCACCCGAGAATACAGAGTGAGGTTAAACACATCATAATGATTTCTTTCCGCTTCTGTCAGATCACTCAAGGCCCAGACGTATTATCTCATGGAAAAATAGCTGAATGAGTGAGCACATATAAACTCCATCCCATCAGCACTCACCAGCGGACACGTGAGATTGAGGCTTCAAGGACTCCATCCAGATCAATAGAACTGCTGCTATTTCCTGCTGTAATTGCTCTGATCATTTTGTGTAGCTGCTGGAGTGTTGTGCCTGCAACTGTACTGTCGATATTCCTTTAAAAATTTACTGCTGAACCTTAATCGGTTTTTTGAAGGGAAGCGTAGCAGAGCTAAAACACAACAGCGAAAGAACTGAATAATGCAAAGCAGCTGTTTTATTTTGATTCTTGGGATCTGAGTCTGTGCACAGGCTGTAATGATCTGATCTAATAATTTCTGATGATTAATGCTCACATCAGACAAAATATCAGCTTTATGGCTACACAATTTCTAGCTACACACTTTCGCCAAAATACTGTGTGCGTGTTTGTGTGTCTCCATTTAATTGTGTCTGTGTTTTCGCGTGTGTGTGCTAAAGGCCTCTTGGATAATGGTTTATTTACTCTGGAGACAGATTCTTTTGGCAGAATTTGTATTTTTATGACTCACTGAGTTCTAAATATTACCACTTCAGGGACACACACAGACCTGATTAAGCTTGCTTTTGGTGAAATTGTTTGTTTTCTTATTCGTATCAAAATAATTATCATGGATAAATGGATGAATGATATGAATAGATGAATGGATGAATGATATGATCTCAGGTATTTACCAATATTTTAATCAAATGATAAAACATAAATTGTAATGGCTTAGAATGTTGTGACAGAGACCAGTTTGAAACAGCAATTAAACAAATGGAAGCAACACGCTGATGTACTTCGTGAATTGTCTTCTAACCGTGTTTTTCATTTTCAGAGAATGGAAAATTTACACTTTGTCATGCTCTTGGCTGTCAGAGTAATTTTAGCACGTTTGTATTGGAGAATGGCATTGCATTTCCTGCGCCCGTCATTATCATAGAAGCGCAGTGTGCGGCTGCTTTGCTCGATTGCAATTACGACGCACCTCCTTATCTGATTCCACGAAGCAGGCTGTGATTAGCTCTTGTTGAGAGGGCTAGCTTTCTCTTTCTCATGGGCTAGTTGGTGTGGTGATATCATGGTGTACGTGGCTCTGAATATACTGAAAATACTCTGAACACAACCTGAAGTCTTTGCCAGTTTCTCAGTGTGAATGATCCTTTCATAGGTTTCATTGAGCTTTCTGATACATTGGGTCATGTATATGCCATATAAATCAGCAGGTAGCTGATCCGACACTGATTATTACAGGGATGCAAATAGGGGAGTCTGGGGAGTGTTGTAACGCCATTAGTTTAATCACTTAGAAATAAGCTACACAGGTGACATTGCTTTCAGGCATACCCAACACCCTTTTGAGGTGACAGTATTACGTAAGTCTCTGTGTAAAAATACAATAGCTTAACACAATTTAAATAACTTAATTAAATAATTTTAAATAAATTAAATAACACAACCAGCAGATTCTCTTCTTAAATTTAATATTTAATATCCACCCAAGTTTTCCATTTACATGTTTAAAGATCTATAAATGTGGCTGACCAGGCAGAGAGGGTTGTAACAAGACTCCAATTATTTAATTCAATATTCTACCCGTCTGTTAATTGTAGGTTTAAATTTGAGCTATTGTGCTGAAACATGAATATTTGGAACTACAAAACTGTCTGTATGATAGGATAAAATAGTTTTAACACAGTTCAACAGTAAGTTTCCAATAGTTTTAGAGGAAGTTTACTGCTTAAATTGCTTAAATTATGTCAACTACCTATTTTGGTTGTGGACTTTATCTTAAAAAAAGCAAGCATTTAATTAGTGAACTGTTGAATTTGTGAAGGTTGTGTGTGACCTCTGTGAACTCTATTTGGACCACAAAAACATCCAATCATCTACCGTCCCTCCTGCAGAGTAAAACAACTGTTTTGAAGTGTCACGTAAGTGTCTGGAAATAGTGAAGTGCCTTCACTGCACTTATTTGCTCAGTACTGTTAATGTTTAACAGCTCTGAAAATAGTGTTTTGCTCTGTAAGGTGAGTTATCTGCCAGCAGTGTCTCTCCAGGGCTTTATCTGATAATAATGTGCATTTGACTGTGTAATGGGCTGTTTTATCTCTGTGACAGCCTGTTTCTTACACCTGACACGCTTCTTTCCAAAACAGATCGGCATTTTTTAATGTGGATAAACCTTCATAATCACAGTGAAGTGTGTGCATCACTCTTGTGGGTTGTGATCTGTCATGAACAGGGAAGCCAAACGTCCTGATTAAATTTGCATTAGTGGGTTTAACAGTGTGCACATTTGGTGCAATGTGATTTTGATTTAGGCTGTAGTTGTTTTTTCTTATCCTTAAAGACATTTCTTTCTTTTTCCTTCATTGCTTCTCTCTCTCCTTTCCTTCATCCCTCCCTCTGTCTCTTTCTGTCTATCTTCCTTTAGCTTTCTCATTCTTTCCCCTACACCTGTCAGACTGATAGATGGCTGATTTATATTTGTCATGGCAACAGGTATATGGGCAGCTCATGAAAAGGTCTTGCTCTGTGTTAATATAGTATTGACTGTAGACATGGGGCCATTCCTCTGAGAGCACCAGAGAACAGAACCTGTTGAATACAGTGTGGCTTATTACTCTCAGTGTGGCTTGTTCGGGATCCATGTTCCTCATTTAGTTACACATGTATGTGTTAGTGCCTGCAGACCACCTGTGTGTGTTAAGGCTTTGGAAAATAGGACCAGATTAAAGGTTATAAAGTCACCAAATTAAATCTGGAATTTTGTCTGTTTTACAAATGGTTTCTGGGCTTGGAATGGTTAAATGCCAGATAGAGTTAGAAGTTTGTCTATGGAAAAAAAAACATTATATTGCCTATAAGTGCACTGGCACATGGTTTTCTCACATATATATTTGTTAATCCTGCTGTGCTCAGGGCTTTCACTACTGTTGACAGTTGGTCTTTGAATGTACAGGTCTTTAATAGCACAGGTCTTTAATAGCACAGATCTCATGTTAGATGCCAAACTGATATGCACATCTGCCCAAACAAATAAGCTTGAGCTGTTGTTAGACCCATTGCTTTACCTTCTCTCTACTCTGCCATTTATAGAGAGAGAGAGAGAGAGAGGCTAATATCTCTCTCTCTCTCTCTCTCTCTCCCTTCCTGTAAATAGCAGAAAAGACACAATTCTAGACAGAACACAACAATTTATGCACCACTAGTAAAAAATTTGCAAAGTAATAATGTTGTCATTCAAACCAGTAGCAGATGGTTATCCTAACCATCTGCCACTGGTTAGACAGAAATTACACCGAAATAAACAATAATATAATAATATTAGCTTCTAATGGCATGTTTTGTAATGATTTTGTAATAATTTCTTTGCCACGTTTTGGGGCTTTTGTCAACAAATTGACTTGGCATTAATACATACATATTACATACCGTAGATATGCAGGTTGATGCTTGTATTCTTGTATTCTACTGTGCTTAGCTTATGTCCCTCATTATCTTGGCAGAGATGCAAAATGGTGCTTCAGTTTCATAATTCATCTAAAATGTTAAATCCATTTCTTACCTTGCATTCATTATTATTTAACTGAAGTGAGCAGTACGCACACACACTTACAAGTGATACTTAGAGTGGGGCTTCTGTAATTAACCCCCTCTTGTAAATGACTGTATGGTTCAGAGTCATGTTCTACCCCCCACTCTCTCTCTCTCTCTCTCTCTCTCTCTGGTTTTATTATGGTTTATTTTCTTGCTTGGCAGTTTTTTTATTATTGAAAATCTAGAAAAGAAGCTCCACATCCACCTCCAATACAGTTTGTTCCTCATGAAACACCCTGTTTAGCTGTTCAATAGCAAATGAATAATGGAAATAGGGAATGTTCCTGCTGTTTAAGTATGAGTAATCAGTTCCAATAGGCCAAAGTGTGAAGTTTTAAAAAATAGAATAGGCATAACAAATTAAAGGTAGAAAGCAGTCTTGAATAGGCTTGCAATAGCAACAAATCTTTTAAAAGCCTAAGATCCCGCCCTTTGTTCACAGCGATCTCCAGAGCCTCTAATAGTGTGTAGGGGTATAGAAATACATAGTCTGAGAGGCAAGTAGGAACTCGAACTCGATTATATATAGTCCCGTGCCTTCCACGGGAGATTTATAAATGTATATAAATACATGTATACCACTTTACTTAGACTTTCAACCAGCATAACAAAAACTTTTCCTGGAAAACATCGCCTGCCCTGCCTCGAATGCACCCATACGGTCACTCTTACACACATGAACAAAAATGCAAACACATGGTTAATTTGCTGTTTTCCTGTCTGGATTATATTGCTATATTGACACTTTATGCTGAGGTAATCTCATTGTGGTATTGATTACAGTCAGTTCTGGTAAAAGAACTAATAGCAGTACCCAGCGCGTTCTATTCAGGCTGCTGTCTTTAAGAAGGGAAATGCTGATTGATATCCTGTTCCATATTCATTCAGTGTGTGAGTGAACTGTGAGAAAACTCAAGGCTATTTTTTCTCATGTCATTTTTATTTTTGTGAGTCACCAACCAAACATCTTGACAGAACATTTTATTTCTGTGAAAACAGACTTCATTATAAGTTAGCACTTAGAACTGAAAGAACATCACAACTGAAGATTTCCCTCTCCTCCTTCTCTCTCTCTCTCTCACTTGCTGCAGTGGTGTTTGTATGCTGTTCTCCCGATATTTTCCGTCAGTTGATGGTGAACTTCCACAAGGCAGGTCTGCCTAAGGAGGAGTTTGTCTTCTTCTACATTGACATCTTTGGACGCAGTTTGAAGTCCCAGCCTTCTCAGCCATGGGCCAGAGGTGACCCAG
>JAZGTJ010008646.1:0-20653 GCA_036877575.1 Botia almorhae
TAATCATTACACAACCTCATCAGAAAGAATGCATATTCAATGCTACAGTAAAAAGAGAGCGAGCGAGTGGGGGAGCGAGACAGAGAGAGAGAGAGAGAGAGAGAGAGAGAGAGGGAGAGAGAGCTACGTGATAGAGGAAAATTAAGTTCTGGACTGATGAATATTGAGAAGTATCTGGCCAGGCAGGCGCTTTGATAAGGCCGGCTCTAATGAGGAATGGCCTGTTCCACATACATTTAAGGAAGTGGTTAGCCGGGCAACACACACATACACACACACACACACACACACATACATAAACACTGCAGTATTGTGTCATCAGTGTCAGTACCAGATGTGTCATCATCAGGTAAAAGGAGGGGCCTAGGGGTCCTCCATGCTACTGGCCCCAGGGTGAAAAAGGCCACCCATACATGTGAATTTAAACCACAACTCTCCCACTGTGAGTACTCAAGAGAACATTATGACATTGTGTTATTTAAAGACTTCCTTTGGACTTAGCTGCCAAAAATTTCACACTAAGAGTGTAAGCTGCATTGCAAAAATGCGATTGATGCAACCAAACAAAACAGAGTGTCAAAATCTTTAGTGTGCAATTGCCCTTAAATGGTAAAAAAATCAAACACCAGCAATATGACTTTTAAAAAAAATCCTAGCCAAGCCTTGAGGTCATGAAAAGCAAATGTACCCATTTAGAGTGGCCAGTTGTTTGTACTACGAAGCAGTGGAGGACAGAATCAGGATGTACAGACTTGTATTTCACGCTTGCGCTGCGCTACAAAGCTCTTCTAAACAAACAAAGTGTCGGGAGATGAGAATGACCTAATATTTTCAATGCGAGGATATTAATGGATTTTCATTTTCTCTAAAGTACCGCATGTGTAATTAAAGCAAAGACCGGCCGGCTGGAGGCTTCCTGCTGTTTAGCAAAGCGTGGCTGTCTTTGAGCGAGATCGCGCCGCACTGACGTGCTGTAAGTGTGTGTGCAAGTACGTACATGGTTTTGAGCGTGCGGGAATATGTTTATCTCTGAGTGTGCAGTGTGTGATGGAGTGTGACGCTGAGGTGAGTCAGGGTGGGCGAGGTATACCTCCCACATGCAGAGTTACATTAATTCGACTGGTACATGTGAAGTAATATCTGGAGGGGTTGTGTAATTAGTTCAAATTCAATTGGACTCAAATACTTCATTATATACCTGCCAACAACACCGGGGATTGATAGCCATAGTTTCTTTTTCAATTTCCTCTTTCCTTCATTAATGGCTTGGAATTAATGGAATGACATGCTTGAGTCACGCAACGGTAGGAGAGAGCGTTACAGCACCACGGATGTATCACAGGGTAATCAGAGGCTTGGCAAACGTTTTAACAATTAGCATCTTGGTTTCATGTCTTTGCCACTCATAGCATGTATTCTGACCACTGAGTGGAATCTATTAGTTGTGCTAAACTATTACACCTAACTTTGCTTTGTTTTTTTATATTTATAAAGAGGCACAGACTGCCTTTCTCCCTAATTCTTAATTTAAAAAACCCTCCATTTTACACACACATTCCCAGTGACCACTAATGCCCAAACAATCTCCTACATTACCACAATTGTGCAAAAACCTTTCAGATTATTTTCTTTTTTGTCTTTTTTCTAAATCTGCCAGGACTCACATTCCGAACTGTAAATGCAATCACAGGACACACACACTCATACACACACATTCACCATACACATTCCTATCAACTAATGCCCCAACCTTAACGCTGTTGTCTTACTGAAATATTTGTTCGCACGGCTCAGTGGCCTTTAATCTTCCAGGGATCCGATTTTATATTTGTCTTCGGTGGATTTACTCACTAACTCTACCTCTGTTTACCCAGTGTAATTGACAAGCCACTTAGAGGAATAGGAAAAGCAAAGTGGGACAGCATGCCCTGCGCATCAGAACGCCTCCTCCAGTCTGTCAATGTGCGACTATATGTTTGTTTAGCATCTGGTATACTTTTCTAAAAACACACACAGGAGACATTTGTTGTCTCTGCAGTTGGCTGACCTGTGGCTGGAACCATCAGTTTTTCTCTGAATGTAATAAAGGAAGGAGACATTCTGAACTTCCTTTTTCTAGAAAACAGGTTTTTTAGGCACCATGGCCCAAAATTTGACAAGTAAATAAGGGAAAAAAACAGCAAAAATAATGACTGTTCTCAAGCCCCTATCAGTCATTGGTTGACAAAACAGACAGTTCCACCCCCAAACTTCTGCCACTGGCTGCAACAACGCTGTGCCAGGCCAATCAGAACGAATATAGCAATGTCTTGAAAATGCCACAGTATTTACACATTCTGAGGGAGTAAACCTACAAATGAATTACTTATAGCTGTCTCTGCTCATTAAACTAAGAGAGGAGGAGGTATTTTAACATGAAAAAAATTACACAGCGCTCAATTTTTTGTGATAAAACTTTATGGATTAAATCATGGATCCAACCATAAAGCGTAATATATAAATGTCTTTTGTAAATAACCGGCTAACAAAATCATCTGCTTCTGCTGTGTGGCAGAAATAAATAAAAACAAAAGTGTGGCTTCCTCTGCTTTTTTGTTCCGCAATGTACCGGTTATTTGTTGCCATCTGCCCTGCAGATGAAAGGTTAAAGTTACAAGGGGGTCTGATGTTGCATGCAGGTTTTAGTGCCAGCCCTGGAATGAGCTTTTGACATCTTGCAACAACAGTTCAATACCCATCTAGAGAAGCCTCTATCGCCTGTGTTTGACGGGGAGCGGGCGGAAAACAAGGCTTGGCACCTGGTCTGCGAATCCCTGTGACTGCTCTCAGCTGGAGGGAGGAGTTCTGGCTGATGTAAAAGCTATCTTTGATCTAAAGAAAAAGCTGAAGGCTCTGGAAGGGCGCACTTTGCCATTATTCATGGCAACTTCAAAGCCTTCGTAATTAAATTGGAGGAATACCTAACAAAGAAACAGCCACAACGGAAAACTGATGGAGGTAGGGAGAGAGACAGAGAGAGAGAGAGAGAGAGCGGAAAATAGGAGAAGGAGAACAAATACTGGCGCCAAAGTGAAGCGATGTCAAGCGGTGTCTGGAGAGATCCTGAGGGATGCTGGGAAATGGTGCAACCCCGGAGCACAGATGCATCTAAAGGGGCATCTGAGAGGAGAATCGCTTCATTTCTCCCCCCTCCCCCCTCCGACCTCTCCAGGTACGCAGGAAGTCTTTGGGCTAGCGTCCGGACCCCGACGAGGCTGGCTGGTGTATTCCATCAGGTTTGTTTTACCGGATGGTCTGTAAGGGCCGTATCCCGGCTAGAAACCCCTTCTATGCCCCTAAAATTACATCCAATCCATCATCTATCCCAGATATGACCTAATCGATAGGTGGGCTCCCGCTGCTGCCAATGTCAGGGAATTTTTTCCTCTGTCAGAAGTTCTGTGAAGGTAGAAGTGAGGTCGGGAAAGTGCGGGAGGAAAGTGCTGAGTCGCCTGCAGCGCACAGACTTTATTCATCTTATCAAATTACAGCCACCTCAATAACCATCTCATGGGACTTAGGAGTGAAGAACAAGATTTCTCAATATTTCCAGCCTCGCTTGATTTCATTGTTTTTCTGATGAATGGCGAACAAAGAGTGTACGACTGTTGAAAGGTGCCAAAAGAGGATGCTGATTCACTGAAACATACATCCACAAGCTGCCTTGCTAGCAATTCTCAAGCTAGCAGTAATTAAATTAACTAATACTTCCAGTATAGTTTGTTTCAACTAAACAATAATACTTATCAGATTTTCTCCTGCTTTTAGCGGATCAACTGAAGTTTTGGATAATAAAAGAAAATGACATATGTGCATTTATCATAGCCTATTTTTATGTTAAAAATCTCAATAAATGTATCTGTTTCTTAAACAAATTCAAACTTAAAATTCATAACAGTAAGTGGTGCATTTTGCTAACACAAATATTTACTTAGGCAAAGATCATGCTATTAGTTTTCGAAATGTAAATAAATATTTCCTCAAGTATATAACAGCAAATGTATAACTACACTCACTGTTCTGTCACTCCAAAAATGAACGTAATGTTTGCTTGAATACAAAATATAAAGTAAAACATTTCTCAGAATAACAGGTTTCGAGCATAAATAGTTCCTTAGCATCAGAATGACTTCTCCATATTTTTAGAAGCCCGTCTGAGGGCTTTGAGCCCGAGCTGGGTCTCTCCAGTTCATTGTAGAGTTCTCCTGTGATTAAAGTAATTACTGATGACAGATCATGCAGAGAAGCTACTATCCCACTGCCCAACCTGTTTCCATTACACGGCATCTCTCTCTCTCTCACACACACACACACACAAACACACACACACACACACACACACACAATACCAGCGATCAAACTCAACAGCAATCATCTTAATTTCTAATTATCCCAATTAATGTATGCAAATGGGGTTAATTCAAACTTATTGAAACCATTTTGAAAGCTGTGTTATCAGCGAGCAGCTCCATCAATTAACATCAATATTTGTCTTGCTTTTATTATTTAATTTTCCCATGGTAATGGCCACAATTAGCAGTAATTAAGAGCTTCCGTATGCGAGCAAAACCGGGCTGTTGATTAGAGGCGTATTGGAAGGTGCCAAAGCCCCATGCCTCCGATCCAACTCCACTTCCCTCAGGGAAACACGGATGAACAGAGAAAGAGGAAAATTTAATCAAGATTTTCAAAATGGAGAAACATGAACCTGATCTACAGCTACGTGGGAAAAAATATACACGCGCTGACAGCCAAGATTTTTAGAGGTCTATCGACGCTAAAGTACAAGGGTGATTAATTAGGAATGTAAAAGCTATGCATTGCAGTGCATGCTGGGTAAAAAATGTTCTTTAACATATTTACAAAATGGAGTTTCGACAATCAATTTGCAGTAGTCACAAAGGAGGCAATATGTCAGCATGCATTTCATTAAATTTTCCGCTTTGTTTCTCTATGGTGCCCAATGAAAGGTTTTGTTAATCATAGGCATATGCTGGATTATTTATTGCAAGCATGATAATGTCATTATTGTGTATGTGGGGCCACTGGGACCTGCTCACTTTTGCTGTGTGCGTCTAGAACAGCATGCAGAAAATGCATTCAGCAGAATTCCAGGACTGCCAGCGCATTAAAATATGTCAAACAAAAAATTAAATCATTTAAGCTTTCTGGCCCTATAGAATAACACTGTGCCTAACTTAAAAATCAAAATTTAAATATATTGCAATTAAAGATATTGAGCTGGATTGATTAATAGACAGGTCTAGATTAAACTATGCTTGACTAAGCCATACATAATTCACCAGCTGTGAGTTACTGAGCTTTGCTTTAGTGTTGGATGGAAAATGGCTGCAGGGTTTATGTAGTTCTAATTGTTCAGCAGGTAAGCATTTGTGCTAACAACACTGTATTACCCTTCAAATGCTGAAAATGAACTCATTCATTTGCAGTCCACGAGGGTAAGGGCAAGCTAGCTAAAACATAGCTAAAAAACCTGCATTCTAAATAGGGCTGTCCGATATATCTGAAAAATGTAATCTCTATATATTTCAGTATGTAGTAAAGAACGGAAAAAACAAACAAACAAAAAAAGAGGTTTCCCACACTGTTTTATTAGATAAACACAAGGAAGACCCTAATTTTATTCTTTTATTTCTATGTAAAAAAATACCTTCATAAATTAGGTGATTATAATTAACTAGTTAAAATGTATTCCTGGAAATGAATAAAACCGAACTTTACTTTTCTTACTAATGTACACATCCGAGATACTATAAAAAAACCTAATCTAATTTAATCACACACTCTTTAGGAAACGTAATGGCCAAATAAAATCCACTTTAAAATCATTATGTCATCACAATGTTGCTTAATTTTATGAAGTCAGCCAAACAATTGCAAAAGTCAATATAGCAGCCAGCTATTCTAAGCATTTGAGCATTTGAAAGGTTCTCATGCTAGACATGCGTTTGAACAAGCAAAAAGCACAGTATGTACATTTGGCCATCCCCAGAATCCACACTGCTGAGGTCAAAGTTCACTGAGCTTTAAATGTCAACAACGTCCAAGGTACAATTTCAGTGTCAAATGTAGACCTTCATTTTCTGTGCTGTTGGTGTCACAACGTTGCCATGTTCGACAGCTGACTGAGGTGCGTGGAGAATGCTAAGGTAATTACTGAGGGGAACTACATCACTAGTACCATCTAACTACAGTAACCTTCTGAATGTCAGGAAGAAGACCTCAGTCCGACGTCTAAGATCTCTCCGTTGGAGGACCTCCCGCAGTCGCTGCATGTACAAACTGACGCTCGCTAATTAAAAACACGTTTTCATGCTAACCTTTAAAACGCTAACCTCTGCTTTAATGGCCTTTCGATAACGTGGTACCTGTGCTATGAGAGCTGTGCTCCTATGTCGATTCTCACCTCACCTTTACATAGCTCTCTTTCAATTAGAGAGATACAGAGAAGACGTAGAGAGACAGAGAGAGAGAGAGGAGGAGGAGAGAGATGACTAGTGTCTCATTTTTATGTGAGTGGAGACTTGAGGGGAACTGTCTATAGGCCCTTAATTTACGATGGAGCAAAAGTGGCTAAGCAGATGGAGATAGATACAGTGGGACACGAACTGTCTCCTCACACACACACTTGCGTACCGAGACACACACGCTGCTTCTGTCGTAAATTATGCTGAGCAGTGGAGAATTTATGGGGCACAAATATCTCAGAACTAGCCTATCATTTCCTAAGCACTGTCAGTGTAATTCTTTCCTTGCCTGTCTAAACACACAGATAAAGCCGGTCTTGACTACAGCAGAGGCCGGGGAGAGACAGATAGACATAGATCGGAATGGGGGAGGTGGGGGAGAGAAAAATAACCATGTAGAGAGCTGGAGGGAGCGTCATATGTTTGCAAGTATGTTAAAGAGGGCGTTTAAATTCAAATATCACGTCGACTGCGGGAATGCAGCTGTAATGCGTTGCCGCGTCGACGCGCTTGCTTTGAACGAGTCAACCGCTAGCTGCACCCGCATACCATCTTTATTCGACATTAAAGGCGGGATTTCTTTTAAGAACACGCTTTAAATAAAAAATATATACATTTAGAGAGCAGATAAAAATGAGGGGCGCAAACACACAAACAAACAAACAAACAAACCAGAACCTGAAAGAGAGCAATCTTAGGTATTCTTCTCATACGTAGCAGAGGACGTATTGATGCCAAGGGCCGTACACTCAATAAAAAGAGCCTTACTCAACAAACTAGGTATACGTGCAAAAAGAGAATGTTTTGAACCGGTACAGAAAAGAAATAGCAAAGGAGATGAAGGGGCAGCATTTTAAATTCAGCTCCAACTTCACGATTTGAGAGATATACTCCAAGTGAACGAGCACAGAGATTCTAAGGCTTATATAGACTTAACAGGAAATGCAGTCAGGGCAGGCGTATGGCGTACGCTCCCTTGCTACCCCCAGATTCCAAGCCATAAGCGAGGTGCAAAGTACAGTACACGCTATTCTAGCAACAGTGTCCAATTTACACAGTAATTCTCCATTCGCACACAGAGGAGCTGAAGTACTTTGCGTCTCTGGTAAGGAAATGAAGCTACCCACACGCAGTTAATTAGCTTGTCTTGGCTGCGCAACAGAGAGGAGCCTGTGGTTGGATCTCCTCAAAAAGGCGTTCAGTCGAGTTGATCTGGAGGAAGATGATTAAAACATGCTGTCTCTGTGTTGATAGTGATCGCCGAGCTTTGTTGGTGATTAAACGCAAGGGCTGGATTAAGGCCTGTGAGGAAGTGTAGCTTTCTTTTCTTTTTTAGGGTTGCATGTGTATGTGTGTGTGAAGAGTCAGTCCAATAAAAATGTACTATTTTTAGTGCCAAAGCTCGTTATTATTTAACATAAATCATGCCGAATTGAACAAAGTCAGAAGACAATCAAAAACATGTGAATTTCAAATAGTTTGAAATTTCGAACGAATTATTCTTATGGACAGTACCACGCATCTATTAAAAAAGTGATAATTATAAAAACAACAAACATTTTATGCTGAATATTTTCATATATAAAGTTTAATAAAGAATCTACAATTCTTTTCATTGATTGAATTTAGTGGGCCTAGCACAAAATGATAAGGGTGGGCCCGTTCCTTATACCGTATACTGGACAAAGTAAAACGCATTTAATGGGCCGCAGAACTCAAAAAGTTTCTGTCTGTCCTCCCCTGATGACAGCCCTGGATGTACAGTCTGTGCGCATAAAAGACATTAGCACGCAAAATATGCTTTTAAAGATGTTGCTTTACCTTTTACATGAAAAGCACATGTGTAACAAAAGCACTTTGTAGGTTAGCCTGCTTAAAAGCATCTGCTAAATGCCCCAAATATAAATTATTTGTGATACATGCCTCGGTCAGAAACATTTTCTGCTGCACTGCCTGGACAGTGAGTGGATTTAGATTTGTTCATTGTGACATGTAATACAAATAACGGTTGCACAAATTGACCTGTGCAGCACATGTGTACCGACAGACAGATAACTACACTCCAGCACACACCCTCCAAGAATTCACAAGGCCTTCTGGGATTTATTTAGACCCACCCAAATGATCCAGATGCACCCTGAGGACCAAACCTTCCCATAATTCTCACCTCTGGAGAAGAACTGTGGTGCAGAGCCAGTGGCGACCCAGCATGCATTGCAGCAAAGTACAGAAACATCAATAGCGATGCATACTCAACAGTAGGGTTTGTGGAGAACATCCCTCTAGCATCACACCATCTACAGAGTTAAAAAGATCTAATGCAGCCACACACACACACACACTACAGATCTTATATTTTTCTTCTAATTCCACCCAAACCACAGCAGACAGCATGATGTGTTTCATTAGAGTGTCAGGATAGCTTTGAAACTACACGGCTGCATATGCAGTGGGGGTTGTAAATGCACTTTGAAACATTCTCAGATCATACAGGGATAACATGGACCATCAGGTTTTGCACCAAAACAATGCCTGTGGTGTCATTATACTAAGAAAGGACGTAAATGCTAAAACGTTCTCAAATTCATGTTGTTTTTGTAAATGTTTTTGCTAATGAGTATGTATGAATACAAACATGTTTAAATAATACCAATACTACTAATAATAAACGTTTATATATATATATAAGTGCGTTTCTTAATTTATATTTCAATAACCCAATTATCCAAAAAACAGAAATTTTAGTGAGAGCTTAAAAGCTAAAGCTATAATTGGCCAATTTGGCCAATTTAAGACTAAATATAAAGATGTACAACTTAATTAAAAGAATAAATAGAGATATCTAAAGCATTAAGTCAAATGGTTAATCATCAGTTTAAAAAAAGAAGCACCAGCTTAGAACAAAATGACTAATTTCTCTTGTGCTCCCAATTATCCAGGAAGATAAATATGGGGAAGGGTAAATAGATGCCGAGGCGGTGGCCTAATAAATAACAATACAATGCATCATTAACACACGGGGACAGTGAAGGAGAGCAGACTTTTGTGAATTAGCAGCCTGAACTAAATAATGCACCGTTCGAATTCAAAGCAACTTTTTTGTGGCTCCTGATTGCGCTAATATAATGTAAAGAGCCCAAGAAAATGACTACGTCTTTGATTAAATCATCGATACAAACTGCAAAACTTCATAACTAATACAAATGAACGTGAGTGCTGAAGTGTGTGTTTTTGGAACCTGCTGGTTCTACTTCAGAATCAGTTACGAGTCTCGTATCATGAGATATTATAATCCTACAATGAAACAGTATACGGTGACACGAAACAGGTGCGAGATAGCTCTCTCTGTATTTGTTTTAGTTTTTTAATTTTATAGTTATGACACATAACTAATGCAGCACAATATTTTGCTAATTGCCTATGTAAACTTTTTCTTTCTTTCTCTCTCTCTCTTTCCTTCTATTTCTTTCTCCCTCTCTTTCATTTTCTCTTCGATACAACACTAATTGCACCAGGTTCCATAACTAACACACACACACACACACACACACACACACAACACAATTTATTGCCAGGCACACTTCAAATTGAAGGCCATTTTTATGCATACAAAATACATTCATTCAATTTATGACATTCAAGCGTGCATCGGCGAGATTGAAGAGATGACAAGACAGAGACAAATGTTGGCACATCACTGCAATTGTAATCAATAATTTAGTGGAGCTGATAGAAACGATATTCTAATATGATCCACAGCACTTCACATAACAGACAAACCTATAGAGAGTGTTCCCATTTAGTATTAATATGAAAATGCTCGCTTCACTTTGCATCAATGCAGAGCAAAGCGTGTCTGGGGACAAGCTTATCTATGTACCGCGTGTGTGTATATAGATGATTGAATGCGTATGTGTGTTGCACCAATGTTCTGCGATGCTGTCAGTGCATGCATCTGTATTCACTAACAACCTGCATTCCCAGCACTGTTGGAACCCGTGTTCGATTAGTACAGTTCACATGGACACCCATCTCACTTTGTTGTTTTTTAGGACTTTTTTCCCACGTGTACAAATGCCGTTTTAGAGTTTCTTCATAGTGGCGCTCTAATCTAATTTTACTGCATTAATAAATAGATAAATAAGATCCCTTCTATTCAAAATGAAATCTATCTATTCCTGCTAAATTACACCCGAATGAGTAACTTGTTAATTGTATCTTATCTGATGTGTTTAAGATTAGAAACAGGGTAACTACAATACCTTTAGCAAAACAATTACCTATTGATATGTAGTATTGATATAACCGGGTGCACGTATTTATTCTCATTGTGGCTGTCGTTAATTTCCACTTACTGTTTAAGAGAAACCAGAATAAGAATGAGACTCCGGTTGCCACTGTTTACAGCTAACATATGCTTTAGTGCAACATACATCAGCTGATCTCAATTCCCCACGGTAACGCTTCCATTTTCTACCTATTATATCATCAGTTATTGACAAGCTCGTTTCAGGAGTGAATGCTCAGTTACACTTATACCGAGAGTTGGAGAGGTTGCATTAGTTCAGAGTGCACACACACACACACACACACACACACACAGTGTTTCAAATATCTGATCATCATTAGCAGGGGCTGATGTCACTCTACTGGAAGTCTACTGGATTGTCTGGGGGAATCTTCTCATCTGTATCGCTCTACAGACCAGCATGGAAAAACAGCTTCTACCACTCCCTACATTTCTCACACAAGACTGCCTGTCCAATTATATCTCATCGTGGCCGAACATTTATACCTCGCTTATTCACGGATTTCATTTTTCTCACACACTCTCTTACTGTCCTTAATGTTTCAATCCTTGTTATTCTATATTCCTTTTCTCTGGGAATTTTCAAAAGCTCCACTCTTCCTTTTTTTCTTCTGTAGCTCCTTGCGGTGGGCAGACATGTGAGAGACCACCTGCAGCAGAGCAGGGAGAGGCTTTTGTGCTGACAATTCAACATGTGAAATACACACACGTCTTTTTTCTGTACGCCTGCAAGTGTATGTGTGTGTGTGTGTGTGTGTGTGTGTAAGAGTTACTGTATACTTGTAAAATGACTTCGACCACTGCTAGAAATGACTAAAAACTCACTGGAGAATAAGCTTCTAATATTCAGCTCCATGGCTCAGGAGAAAATCATACAATAGCGAGAATTGTTTAACTATCCTGAGCATGAGTAAAGATTTTTGGTCCTCCAGGGAGGGAGAGATGCTTGCACAAGCAGATTTACTGCTCCGTATTGACTCAAGACTTGAGAACCAGTCGCTGCCGCAATAGAGGGAGAGGGAGGGATTTTTTTCCCCGGCCAAATTTAAATTAAATGTAGATAGAGGTCACGTTTACTAAAATAAATAAATAAGTAAAATCGTCTGCGACTTCGATTTGAGAACCTGTTTTTTTTAAACAATCACGTGACATCATTGCACGAAGACCCAGTGATTCCCCAGACAAGATTTTCCTTTTTTGCTTCATTAGTTCAAAATACAGATTGCAGATGGTGTTGCGTTAAAACCGGTTTTCAGAGCAAAACTGAACTGTAGCCTGGTTCTACCTCAGTTCTGTGTCCTGCAATCTCTTTGTTCTTCTTAGGAAAGAACTCTACGCCGTGTGAGAAAGCGTTTGGCGTTTTGGCGTAAAACAAACAAACAAACAAACAAACAAAAAAGATAACCCGCAGCACAACGGGTGACTGAGACTCATCTGAATGACGCTACGGCTCAAACTTTCGCTTTTAAATGAAACAAAAGCCGTGTCTTAAAACTCCAGTTAATCCCTTATCCAATGAAAACAGGCTGCATGCAGCTCAACAGCATTTAGCACTATATCAGCGCTAGTGCAAGCAGCCTGCATCCACACACAAAAAACGACCTCAAACCAGAGAGATGCTCTACAACACACAGAAATAAAAAAAGAATAGTTTACGTTATCATAGAAGTGATGGGTAATTAAAAAAGACCGCGTAATTAAATGCCTAATTTTGTTTCAAATCAAGATTTAATTAAAAAAGGAATACAATATAAAAGTGATTACATGCTTGGGTATTATACGCAGTACGTATGAGAAACGTGTTATTTTAAAAGGGTGGCAAATAGCAAACCGCATATGATAGCATGCTGATAATGATGGTATTAAAACATAAATATACGCTATACTTCTGTGTAACTTGGTTATGAGTAACACATGCAAAAGAAGTTCACTTTTTCTAAAACACACTTTTTTTTATTACTGTGTATTTCTCCTAAACATGTTAAACATGCAGCGCATTTTTCTTCAGTTTTAACTTTATGTTTTTGGACACAGACGACAGTGTGAGGCGAGACACAGGTGAGGAACAAGATATGAAAGACCGGAGAAAGAAACAGCGACGAAACAAATCTTGTTAAAATTCACAATCTACAAGACGTGACGTGCTTTATGTGGCTACCAATTCAGCAGGTGAATGAAAAAGGAAGAAGAATAACAAATGGGACTCTGAAGAAACCCTAAGGGTGCGATAGCTCTTTCTGAATCTGTCTGTATTATTTCAGTGTGTCTCATAATACATTTGATAGATAGTCCGTGTCTTTCCTTCAATTTTTTTTTGTGTTAATTTTCACAGCACTCTTCTGAAAATCTGAAATCTTTCACACTGTAGCGCTTTCGCGAAATACCTAACGTGCTGATATTGAAACCAAAACAAACGGTCGCTCGCGGTGAGCCCGACATGACGGATATTTGAGAGATGTTTCTCACAGCTAATCAATTACGGGTGTTCACACAAACAAGCACTGGCATCTTGTCAATGACATCTGTTCAAAATCAGATGAGGAATTATGATGATGCTTACAGGAACGCTCAAACACACAATTTACTAAATGAATTCTCAAATACACCTTATTTGTATGCATGCGCATGCACGCAAGCACATGTACACACACACACACACACTGTGAACAGTAGTAGTGGGACAGCAGAGGCCTGGACAGCTGGTGTTGTGTGTGAGTGTGTGTGAGTGTGTGTGTGTGTGTGTATGAGAGTGTGTATCGGGACAGCGACTGTTAAGGTGACGAGTGTGGAGCGATTTGGTAGCAGCATGAAACAGGTTCTCCCTCAACAGTCCTATCATTCTTTATATCTTTGCAATAACACACACCTTCTAGAGGAAAGAAGCAGCATGCCATCACACACACGCCTGTAGTAAAACACACACCTACGCACGCACGTCTGTCCAAAAACAATCACCGCAGACCCTCGCATGTCACACTACACCCAGGCACATTCGGAAAAGTCAGCCAAGGCACATTTAGCAGAATGACCCAATTCAGTGTTAATATAGCATCTGTCTCTGTTTGGACAGATCCACTGTGGCTGACACACAGAGTGTAAAATAATCACACAACTTCAGAAAGAGAGATTCAAGTGCATAAATGCAACTTAACAAGGAGAGCATTGATACAGCTACAGTTAAGGCTGTCCGACTAAATTACAGTCCAGTCCTATGAAAACATCATTTAAAAAAATTGCTAAACAATAAGATGATAAAATACTTTTTAACCAAAGGTAGTGCAGTGTAAAAATACAATATAATAAACTGAATATTATAAACCATAATAAAATGTAATAGTTTATAAAATGTAAAACACAAAATAAACATTATTAATTTTAAACCATTAATAATAATACTAGTAAGAAATTAAAATGTACGAAATTAGTCAACGTAAATTACTGATGTAATAAAATGACAGAAAACAATACAGTGAAAACAAAACAAAACAAACAAAAAAAACTCATAGCTTTCCAAATGCACATGAATGGAACGATGAAACAGAAGCGAGATGACCCCCGATGAGGGCTTCGAGGGGGAGGGATGCAAAAAGGAGGGGGTAAACACAATGCTAGCACGTGTCACCCGTAAGTAGAAGAAAAGGGAAAGAGCACATAAGAGAGCGAGAGAGAGAGAGAGAGAGGATTGCCTTACCTCGGGTAGGTAGAGGAATGCTGGGGGACACTGGAGTGAGTGTGTTAGCATCCCTGAACCGGAGAGCAAAAGACAGCCTGTGTTGGCCATTGAGCACAGCATGTGGTAGCGGGACGTTTTGCGCATTAAGCTGAGAGATCCTGTGTGTCTCTCTCTCTCTCTCTCTCAATCTCTCTCTAAAAACCTCTTACTGCTTCCTACTGCTGCTGCTTGGCAGACTGCGTTTTGTTCTGACTGGCTCTGCACTCTTTCTTTGACTGTCTTTCTCTAAAGTGTGTCTCTTTCTCCCAGCTGTGGCGGAGGTGGGCTGAACGCGAGAGCGTGAGTCGTCTGAATGGTCCCGGGCCCTCTGTCATCGAGGCTCGGCTGCGCGCTTTCACTTACACTTACACACACACATACGGAAGCCAATGTGAGCCCTCGATGAGAAAAGGGGAGGTTCTGCTCGAGCGAGGCAGAGGAGGAGGAGGAAGGGGGAGATGCTGAGAGGGAGGAGGCAGGAGTTCCCGGGGGTATTCAAAGATCAAACAGCCCCACTGAAGAAAGTGAAGGGAATGTATAATGACATCACAACAGCTGATCCCAGCTATTAATTGCAGGCATATCCGGCGCTATCCATGTGGCCGTTTTCCCGTTTGTGCCCGCATAACAGCAGAGCGAATAAAAAAAACAATGCTGATTATCTAATAGATTCTTTTTTTAAAGCACATTATTCACTCTTATCATTCCCGTCTTAAAACTACACCTGTCTTAAATTGCGCGACCCCGCGCGCTAAATAACAACTTACACGCAGGACGTTTTTTGTACCAGTTCTAAATAAACAATTATTCTATAATTCAAGGTGATCAAAGGTGATGGCCATCAAAGCCAGAGTCTTGGGGTGTGGGACAGTGCCAGCAATGGGGGAGAAAGAGACAGCCCTGGGTCGGTGTGTAATATCATGAGCTGGGTTCATTTAGGTTCTTTAGGGGGTTGATCTGTTTCCCTCTGGAGCCAGACACACCAGATGTGCCCCCATTATGGGGGAGCAGACCCCCACCAATGTACCGCACCACAGCCGCCAAAGACACCCTTCCCACACTGAACCAAATGCCCTTTGGTGGACGTTTATTGCTTTAATAGAAATATTTTGGGTGATGTACTGTACATGTTCACACACTTGAGAAAAATAAAAAAATATGTATGATGTTACATTAGAAAAAAATCTGACTACATTTAATCCTGTTCTATTGATCTGTTTGGATGGTGTGAATTTGTGTGATTCTGTACTCTCTAATGATTTTATTTAATGTGAGGTTTGTACAGTAAGTCTGTTTTATGGTTTTCTTCGTAATTAAACTGTAAATTACAGTCTAAGTGCTGTTAATCTATGTGGTAAAATCTCTTCAGAGCCATGCCTATGATTTAACAGATTATTGATTATCTAAATCTATCAAATAAAACAGCTTTGTAACTGTCAAATTTGAAAATGGTAGGGATTGATAAGAAATAATAATAAAAACATATTTTCAGATCTAAACTCTAAGCAAATTATTTGTAAAGTACCAGTTTACTAGATTACAACCATCATGTCCTCTTTATAATAAAACAATAGATTTAAATACAGATCAGAGACAGTTACAATTACACAAACCAAATCCGAATTGGTTTACATCCACCCAATGGTTCAAACATTTTTTCACAATAATCTGCATTTAATCGCGCTTTAATTTGTGGAAATTCACAGCAACGTTATTTGCTGACAAATCAAGTAATCTTACTATGCCGAATGATTATAGCTCAGTCTCTACAAATTTTGTAATTTTACCAAGTGGGTAAAGTGGTGATTAAAAATGACTGATAAAACACGTGCTGTAAGTGTGTATTACTGTCCTGGTGTGTAAGCAGAATTGAATTTTCCGACAGATATGCAGAGGTTCAAAGAGCAAATGTATCTTTATTTAACACTGATGAAAAGTCTTAGATTTTAATTCCTTCATTAATGATTCTTATTAAACTGTAGGATTGTGCAGTATGTGTCTGCGATCTCAGCAGGCAGTGGAGGTAATCATCTTTACCACAGAAAGTGCTAGTGTGTGAGTATTTGTGTGTTAGTGTGTATGAGCTTGTGTGTACACATGCATTTCTAAACAGTCCTTTACAGCTATTTTGTTTTTACAGTTTCACATTTTTAAAGTGCAGAAACAAATCTTTGCTATTTTAAAATTCGTCTCCTTTGTCTTTGCACAGTGTCAGTGCCCTCTTAACACTGCTAATAGAATCTGATGAGACATTAGCTTTAATGAGCTGACTGCGCTAAGGAAAATAAAGGTGAGTTCACCTCACAGTCATTTTTACTCAGACTAACTCTGATCGTAATACCACTGGACAGCCACAAACACTCAAACCATTAGAAATCAGAGTCCAGTGGATTTTAAATGCAACTTTCAAAATAAAAAGCATTTGTACCTTTAAATAATTATTGTAGGCTTAAAAACAGTCCAAAACACTATGGCAGAAATGCACGTCTGGATTTGGTCAGTCCAACTGCATCACACCTGCCACAAAATATTTATATTTTCAGCTTCATAATGAAGTTCTAAATATAGTTTTTACATCTTCTTTTTTGTCTTCTTTGACCTTATCTTGCAAAAGAACCCAGAAGAATCTATTTATACCATAAACATACCACATTGACACCATAATAATGTTCTATCAATCATTTTAAGGTTTGGAATTCTTAATACAATTCAAGATGAGCAGAATACAGATTTGAGTAGAATCTATAGGACAAACATTCAGCTGTGCAAATGACAATCCTACATAATAAATAACAGCTCTTCAGCTGAAGCTAAACTGTTGCTCACCTTGTGAGATTATGACAATTTGCAGAGATATTCTTTACAATGCTCAATTTATTAAAATAATAGGCTGTAGTACTGCAAAAATAGGAAACAGTGCTGGATTGATCTCAACATATGATGGATAATCACACTCAACAAAGCTGAAATAAACCGCTGAATATGTTATAGCTTGGATTTTTTTCTACAAGCTCCATTTGCGGCTGTATAGACACTCGATCAGCAGGGACAACTGTAAGATTGCGCCATCGGGGTTGGCAAGGAAACATCAGTGCGGATGAGCATAATGACATAAGATTTCAGACTGTATCAATCAAACTATGCCGGCACTTCAAAGCGTTCAGGTGCTGTGGCTTGCCCAAAACACACCCCTCCATCATTTTCAACAAATCACTTTCAATCACAGCAAGAGATTGGGAGTGCGGGCCAGAGTGCGTTCGTCTGGATTTGCTTATCTCTGTTTTTGTTTTTTGGCAGGAAAAATCTTTAATTTCTCAATTGATTCTCCTAGACAGCAATAAGTTCAAACGGAGAGCAAGACTTTTGCTCACATTTTTTTCTTTTGACTAAAAGGTCTCACAAATCTCACAAGACATCTCGACAATAGATCAAACTCTTCTCAAACACCAATCAAAAGTCTGCACTTAAAAGCCCGACACAGTCCATCTAATTATTCCAGAAACAAATTACCTGAGCAACACTCCACGTTCATTTTTATAGCTGCTGTATGTCAACAAACATTTATTTCTCCTGAAGCATTTCAGGAGAAAAAATTCCCGAAAACCCGAGATGCATTTTGGCTGATTTCCTCATGAAATTTAATAATGCATTATTTAACGTACATATGTGCCGATCAATGGTGTAGGTTGGCCGTACTCTTGCAATTTTCATGTTCTCCTGTGCAAATGAGGACGGAGGTGTTTTATCATGTCTGTCATGTCATTTATCATCTCTGTGAAGAAGCCTCTCCGAAGTTCACCGTGAAGTCTGAGATTTTTCCGACTTTTTTCCCCCACCTCATTCTTATGAGAACATAAATGCCCTGTGACATTGAGATCTTCAAAGCGGCACTGCTGTAACTTCAAAGATGGTTTGAACTCTTTCTTCAGCCTCCCCGTGACAGAGAACGTCTTGTTTATTGACACAATGCAAAAAGCCCAGCACGAAAGATGGGACGGGAGGAGGGGGGGTTGTGAGTTGGCACGAGGGCAAGCAGGTGGTGCTACGTATGGTGTCGAGGGGATGGGGGGGTGAGAGTGGAAGNGAGGAGGGGGGGTTGTGAGTTGGCACGAGGGCAAGAAGGTGGTGCTACGTATGGTGTCGAGGGGATGGGGGGGTGAGAGTGGAAGGTGGAGGAGCATGTCTGATGCATTCAAAACACAAACGATCATGAAACGCTATCGGGTCCCAGCGAGCCCTGGACGCGCGTGGAAAAACTGTATGCAAAAAAGCCAGTGGTTGTCTATTGGAAAGTGACTTTCACATGCGTCGTCCCTGGCTGGTAGAGCCGCTGTTTGAAATGTGGAATCAAAGGCGCTAAATCCTGACAGGAGGTTGCTACATTAAGCATTCCTCTACCCTCGTCCCCTAAGGTGCTTATACTCTGCAAACTGGAACAATAGCAAAGAAGAAAGTCAAACCTGCTTCTTCAGTCTTGAGGTGATTGCAAGACGTACATTTCTGCTGGCATCTGACCTACTGTAGGTAAGAGTCATTACGGCCTGGTATGAACACAAAACGCAGGGGCTCTGCGTTCCAACACGTATACTTGTTGCAATAACCCTTGTTCCACAACTAACGCCCTTTTGGATGCCTCTAGACGCTTAGCGTAGTTGAAAAATTTGAAAAAGAACATTTTTTAGAGACTCACTGGTTAAGATAGATGGCATACCTGTCTACACAGAATTTAGTCATGTTCAGTTCAATATTTGAGTCTGATCTATTAAATGAATTGGTTGTATTGGTTCACAAAACTAATTTACCTTCATTCATTAAACTGAAAAATTCTCCTTTGGAAATGCAGAATTAGTAACGAGACAGGAACCAATGAGGGAGCTGATACTAAGAGGATAGGAGGTGCACTGAGAATCTGACTAATGGACAGAAAGTTACTTTAATAAGATACTTTCATTTAATACATTTTAATGTGAGTGGGACAATGCAACATCGGCCAGCTGGACTTTAGGTTCTTAACTTGAGCTTTGAAGTTAACATTTTATTTCTGCAATGCGGATTTTCACGTTTTAAACCAAAATTAGTCTAATACGAACCATTAATTAGCGGATCCCCACACGCTGCCCCCACATTACCTCTTGTTTGGGCGAACCCAAAGAAACCTCAGGTTGAAAACACCAGGAACACTGTGAGTCAGCTTCAGCATCTTTCTCTTTGAGTCTGTTCAGTTTCTAAAACACAGCCAGTTCACAGGGGGGTCATAACTATTGCATAAAGCAACGGCTGTCCAACCACATTACCTGTAACAAAGCCCAAATAACAAAGCTCAAAATCTTGCTAATCTGCTGTTTCATTGCGACATGAGAAAGCGCAGTGTTTTGCACTGGGGGAAGTTACATCATACAAAACAAACTATTATATAGCTGTGGCTTATGGCTACCTGAGGCCTGCAAGTCAGGACTGCTAGGCACTTATTGTCTCCCATCTTACTGAACAGCAGTGGGGTTCCGCAATGAATAAACCTCCGGCACGATGATTGAGAGCATGTGCTTATTTTTTCATTTCACTGCACGAAATTAGATTTGACTTCACACTGCGCCATATTGCATTAGCTCAAAGGGTAACTTGTGATTACCCAGAGTACAATGGGTTTATTAGGGCATAATTGAAAATATAATTGTAAGTAAATTAGCTCACTATTGTGCGAGTGTATTTTGAAGCGATTAGAGCTGAGAGGAGCTGCGCGATGAGTCGAAATGAAGGAACTAATTATTGATTTGGGAATCTTGGACTGCGTTCATAATATCCTGCATAAAAACTTAAGAACAGCAACATACAAACTGAAAGAATAACTTTGTTTTGTTTTAGCTTGTTATGATGTTTGTTTGTTTGTTTGTTTTCTATCTACATGCGACCAAACATTCACATTTTTGCTATACTTGTACTTGGAAATGTTTATACATCTCATCAGCAGCTCCGGCTGAATCTGCCGACTGACTTTTCTTAAACATTTTCCATGCTGGTTTTGGAGGGAAATCTGTAGGATTATGCAGAATAAATTTAAACATCAAATTAGCCAAATAATTTATTAAATGAACGCACAAGGGGTGA
>JAZGTJ010008647.1:0-20649 GCA_036877575.1 Botia almorhae
CGGCAAAAGATAGTTTTGTCAACATCATTCTGCTTTTACAACACGGTACGCGTACGCCGCACTAGTTTGGACCCACAAGTGGCATGATGACGTAGCAACTAGCTATCCCAGACAATGCTGGTGTTTTTTTTTTAAGGGGGGTCCTCGCTAACGTTTTGCCCAGGGGCCCACACAACCCATAATCCGTCCCTGCATGGGGCCTAATAATAAGTACCTATTCTACGATTTTGAAATCCGATATAAAGACAGTAAACACATAGCTAATTTTGTCTGTGCAATTACCTTTAACCCTTTTGCGCGTACGATCACACCGGTGTGATCATACTTGGTTAGGCTCAGACGCGTACAATCACACCGGTGCGATTAGAACGTTCGGTGGGCACGTGATCACCTGCTGAATTCAAACTGTGTTCAAACCAGCAATGATGGTAAACGAGAGGGCGAATCTCTCAGCGCTTATTATGTTTCATGGTTGTTAGCGTTTTCAGTCATGTAATGTTCTTTTTTTTCTACGTTTTAAATGATGCTGCACGATCACACATAAATATGAACACAAATACCAGGATTAAACATAAATAAGTGCAATTTTAACTCATTTATTTGTATAGCGCTTTTCATATACATCACTTTCTACATAGCGTTTACTTCTATATATAGCCCATACTTTTTATGAAACAAATGCAAAAGCATCTTTCAAACAAAACTATATTTTTTATTTCTTACATTTCATATTTCATTCATCACAGAAGTATAGGGAAAATATATATCGTTTATACATAACGGAGGCAAAACAAACCTTTCAAACAACGTCAAACAATGTTTTATTCCTGGCAATCGATTGCGTAGGTAATTATAAAGTTAACTCTATTCCTCTCTCAGTTCGCCAGACACCTTTATGTTATCCAAAAGAAGAGGATGAGCATTTTTAAATCCAGCAGAGTCTGTCTCCCAGACAAATCGCGGTGCTTGTGATAACTTGTCAATCAATCTAACGTGAACATTATAAACGTTTGCAAATATTTAACAATCAGAAAATCTTTCATTTAACAATGCATATAAAAGTTTTATAAATATTTTGTTTGAAATATACATATTCATATACGTATAAGCTGCAGCATGCCACTGTGTGATGTCGCGCCACTGTGTAATGTCACGTCACAAGCTTTATGCGTCTCCATAGTAACTGAAACGTGATTCATTCCAAAATAAGGGTCGCATTAAAAAAATTCACGCTGTGGGGTCTGTCGCCTGAAAAAAACTTTAGGGTTAAAGGTACAAAATTTGTTTCACACGGCCCGCAGTGTGTAGCCTAAACTGATCACACGATTCAGAAAACACAGCTACGAAGGCCATTGCTTCATAGCCCATTATGCGTCCAAATTTGTCTCGTTTCTAATTTTAGAGTATTTTTGCAAAGCGGGGATTGCTGTGGAGGTCATGCAAGGGTGCAAATTAATTTTCATGTACGATGAAGCATTTGCCCAGCAATATATCGACAGTTACTCATTCATCCCAATGGTTCTGTGTAAGAAAAACTTGAACACATAATGCAAAGGGTACTTTCCGAGTTTATTTTCAATAGAGTGGAAAATGAGAACTATATCGGGCCCTACCTGGACAAAAATTTCTACGGTTACGATGACATGTCCGATAAAAACCAAGCAAAGTTTGACGCATGGTACAGCACCGTTGCAAATAAAGTGTTTGACTTTAAGAAAGATTTGCACTGGTACAGTGTGAATGATATTGTATTATTATGCAAGGCCTGTATGAAATACCGCAAGGCCTTTATAGAGTGTACCGAGTTAGATCCGTTCAGCTTTACCACGCTCGCGAGTTGCTGCATGTGGGTTTTTAAAACACATTTTCTTGAAGAGGACGCGCTGGCGCTGACCCATAATAATGTGTACATACAAAAGAGCAAGTCATACTCGAACGTATCCATCGAATGGTATGGGGATGGTATGGGGATAATCTCCCAATAACGGTGCTTGTGAAAAAAACTGACAAATTTACCGGTTTAATTAAAAATACAGCGAACCTTAAATATTTTACATTTGTCTCAGATGAGATGGCGCTAGCCCAGTATCAATATTCTGAAGACGATGTTTGTGCGACATAAACGTGTTTGTAGAAGCGTTTATAGTGGCGCATGCGCAGTTGTACGATTTCATGGATAAACTAGGCGAACGTCTGTTGTACTCTGATACAGACAGTGTTATATTTGTGTCTAGGGACGGAGACTGGCACCCTCCTCTAGGGAGCTATCTTGGCGAGCTCACGAACAAAATAGACGACGATGATTTCAGTACTGAATTCTGCTCTAGTGGGCCAAAATCTTACGGTTATGGAACAACCAAGGGTAAAGCCTGCATGAAGGCTAAGGGCATCACTCTGAACACTAAAAATTCTCAAGCCATTCGATTAGACTCTCTGATTGGTCTGGTTAATGACTACGTAACATCATGTGACACTTTGCGGTGTATACTGGCTCGTACTGAAAGCATTGCATGGAATAAAAGGCACCTCACATTGCCCAACAAATCAGACGTTAAAAGATTCAAGGTTGTGTATAATAAATGTCGACTTTTGCACGATTTTAACACAGTCCCTTATTGCTACTAACCACCAGGTAGCATGCAAAGCTTCTGATTTTGACTTCATCATCCATTTTCCTGTGTAATCAGTGAACCGTCAAATTCTAGAAAGTCTTTATTTTGTTAAACTTTTGTTGGAAAATGCTTCAAATGTGATTTCGAAAAAAATTAAAAACATTGTGTTTTTGTATGATTGCTGGCAGCCACTTTATGATGAATTGCTCAATTTGTATGATATTAAATTTGTTGAAGCAATACCACAGAGTCTGAATGACGATCATTTACTTCCTGCCAACAAAACGTGCCTTCTGATAACCGATGGTATGATGCAAGAAGCAAGTGTGAACAGAGAGATCCAAAAGGTTTTTATGCAGTACATCCATCATCATAATCTCAGTGCTATTTATATTGTCCAAAATCTATTCGCTCAAGGGAAATCCAGCAGAAGCATTAGCCTAAACACAAAATATTTAAATTTTGTTCAAAAACCCTCGCGACGCCAGTCAGATTGCAGTTCTAGGACAGCAGATGTACCCCGGAAATGTAAATTACTTCATGAAGTGTTATCAGGATACGACCGAGCGGCCTTTTGGCTATTTATTTGATAGACTATAAAGAAAAAACACCCGAACAATATTGCCTCAGAACTGGGCTGCTCTCCGATCATCAAGTAGTTTATCTGCTGAAAAAGAAGAACGGGAATGCTAGCTATGTCCGCGAGGCTGTGCAGGCATCTACCGTTGTTAAAGCTGTTATATAAAGCTACACCTAGTCAGCGACGTCTTATTTGTGCAAAGTATCGCTTAACATACTATATGGAATGATTTCGGTGAAACCCAGAATACCGTCGGTTGAAAAGGAAAAAAATCCGTAGTCGATAAAAAAATAGGTATATCGACTAAGAAGTGTATCTTCAACCAAAAAGGAGGATTTATTTTACCTCCTTTAAGCGTCTCTGTGCCTTTTATTTCCAGTTTAACAGCGTTTAAACGGAGCTGAGGATGGATCATGAGAAAATGTATTTAGTACCTCAACGCCAGCTGGACAAACTAAAGTCTGGTAGTGTCTTAACACTCTTCTTACCTCAACCCTTCACCGAACATAAAGTGAACGCCCTCATTAACGACGAAAGAGTCGAAAAAGAGGCAGACGCCGTCATGGCCGAAGTGCTTGGGAACTTACCGTCATATTGGAAATATTGGTCTGTCTACGTGGAACATGGTTAGAATTTTGGTGGTTGATGTGTGCATTGTAAAAATCACAATAAAATGCGATAAAAAGTTATTGGTTAATCAGAGTCTTTATTTAATCAAACAAATTTGACACGCAGCCAAAAGAGATACACGTCTGTGTTACAAAGTGTGTTACTGTGTTAGTTCTTGTCTCACGTTTATGATGTCATTGTCCTTTTATGTCACTTCCTGGTTTTGTTTCATTGTTTGCACCTGTGTCTTGTTGATTACTCTGTGTATTTAAGTTTGTGGTTTTCGTGTAGCGGGTGTGGGTTATTGTAACAGTGTAACAGTCTGCACACATTGAATACGTGTGAGCAAATTAGCATTAGAAGCATTCGAGCGTAATGTTTATTTGTTGCTTACATTTTAAATGATGCTGCACGATCACACATGAATATAAACACAAATACCAGGAATAAACATATATAAAATCAATTTTAACTCACATTTATTTGTATAGCGCTTTTCATATACATCACCTTCTACATAGCGCTTCTATATATAGCCTATACTTTTTATGAAACGGAGGCAAAAGCATCTTTCAAACAAAACGTTATGTTATTTTTTATTTCTTACATTTCATATGTCATTCATCACAAATATTTATTGTTTATACATAACGGAGGCAAAACAAACCTTTCACACAACGTGCGGTTATGTTTTATTCCTGTCAAGGCGTAGGTAATTATAAAGTTAACTCTGTTCCTCTCTTAGTTCGCCAGACACTTTTATGTTTTTCAAAAGAAGCGGATGAGCATTTTCAAATCCAGCAGAGTCTGTCTCCCGAACAAATCGCGGTGCCCGTGATAACTTGCTAATCAATCTACCGTGAACATTATAAACATTTGCACATATTTAACAATCTGAAAATCCTTCTTTTAACAATGCGTGTAAAAGTTTTATAAATATTTTGTTTGAAATATATAAAATTTATATACGTATAAGCTGCAGCATGCCACTGTGTGATGTCGCGCCACTGTGTAATGTCACGTCACGAGCTTTATGCGTCTCCATAGTAACTGGAACGTGATTCATTCCAAAATAACGGTCGCTGTGGGGTCTGTCGCCTGAAAAAAACTCACGCGTGAAAGGGTTAAAAGCGAAAGGGTTCTTTTGGTCCGATCCGGTAAATGCGTCATTATCCACCATACCCAGAATCATAGATTTTGGCAGAGCTCCTAGAAACAAATTATAGAGGTATAGAGAAATTTTTAAGACAGAATCTGTCTATAGCAGGGGCGTAGATTTAGGGTGGATGGAGGGGATGTGTCCCCACCAATAATTTAATCCAAATCGCGCTGTCAACATTAACTTAGACACGCAGAAAGGGATAAATCATGTATGGGGGGGTAGGGATGTGAAGTCATAGGTCCCCACCAATGTCCAGAGCAAATCTATGCCCTTGGTCTATAGGATACTTTGCCGTAGATGTGCGCAAAGCCCGCGCATGTCCGAGTCTAACTGGTGATACGCCCACTTTCTTGACAAATAAGGAAGCGGACATGATTTTTACTTTATTGTCCATACTGTTGGATCTCATCAGACAGAATTCATCTTTGGCTCTGATAAATCGTATTTTAACATTGACGACGTTTAATAGTATTTTTCTTTAAAGAAAATATCGTGAAATGTTAGGCTTCACTTTCAGAAAAACTTGTTTGTTATACGGTCGTAATCCAGCGCGCCTGAAGGCACTATTATTTCATTTATCGCACGAATCACCGCCGGATTGTCGGCATAGTAGCCTACGTTTAAAGACAACCTCTTTGAAACGTACAGACCCAGTAAGACCATAATTTTTTGCATTATCGTCAGGGTTTAGGGTAAAATCTCTCTTTTTACATCATTACGGCGGATGGGTGCCATGTGTAACATGAAAGTAGCGTCTTCTATTTTAAACGTGTACCACGTTCTAGGATATTTTATCTCTCACAGCCCGACCTGCCACACACGCTGCTATAGTGAAAAAGTATTCGGTGTAGTTCTGCTCATAACCTTTGGCGAGCGGGCCTCTCACTTTTGAAAATCTGCACTACGTCTCCGACTTTAAATTTAAATGACGTTTCACTGTCTTTTCAACGCTGCCGTACAGATTTTAAAAAACCATAGCTTCATTTTTTTTGTTGACATCTATAGGACACATTGTCATACTACGATGATAACCGGTGTTATATCCTAGCATGATATCTTGTAAAACGTCTAGGTATCATCTGGAATTAGTAGCTGTTAAAAACCTCCACATTCTGCTTTTTAAAGTTCTGTTGAATCACTTGACAACGCTCGTTTTCAAATTGGCCGATGCCGCAAAATGATAAATATCATGCTTCTTCATCAAATCTTGAAAACTTTTATTAAAATACTCCACATACTTTCCACGATCCGTCTGCAATTTCTGCGGACAGCCCCTTCATCGAGTATGAATTCAAATGCCTTAGTAACTTCCCGGCCACTCTTATTTGTTAGTGATCGCGTCTATGCGTACTTGCTAAACACATTTATACAGGTTAATAAATATTTATTATTATCGTTTTCATATCGACGAGATCCGCCTGGAACTGCATATCCACACCATACACGATAACTGTTTCGTTTGTATTTTATAGGTGTCGTTCTGTGCAGAGTGTAAGCATCCTCCCCGGCCAACCATTCTGATACCTGTTGAACGCTTAGCCGATTTCGCATGTGACATAGCAGTAGAATAATATGTTTGTTTACATATTAGCCGAAAATATCACACAATACAGCCTGTACAATTTTACACATTGTCCAGCCAAAAAATACAATTCATGCAAGCCCTAATGTCTTGCCCCAGTACGTAGGCTACCAACGTTTCAACAATGTGGTGTTTCTCTTTTTTTTAGTGTGGCCAGACGCATAGTTCCATTACATATGCACACCCAGGCAGTTTTTTAATAAATGACATTTTTTTCCATGAGATTTGTTACCCGTCTGCTCTTTGCGGTACAATCAGTTTTTGAATCGGACGAGGCGTTGTTCACAGCGTACATCAAGCCTGTCCCTCATAATGGTGTTTTAAATACAAAGTCTATGAGGTTTTTACAGCTGCAGGAACACCCCATTTTGCTACCATCAGATGTTGCATTTGACATGCCATACGTTCCAGAAAGATGCTGTGTTGACGACCACCTTCTCGTGCTTGGCATCCAAAAGTTTCTCTCTGATTTCTCATAGTTTAGGGCTGATATACGGTCCGTCTCTTAATTTGTGGAGAATAGCCCAGATGGTTCCTTGAATCTTCCAAGGCTCGCTCTTCAACCGATGCATTGTAGGACGGACGCAATGACTGTTTGGAGTATGGGTTTACACAGATTGCTTCTAATCAAAGCGTGAACGTCGTGCCACTTGAAAAAACTTCATGCCGTACATCTTGTGATGTTCGGCACTCTGAATGCTCACTGAGCGTTCGTGAAGGAACCTAGTGTCTTTGCATTAGAAAATGTAAACGCAGTCATCCGGTCTCTTTTTAGAGTGGCGGCTGACCACACCGTACCGACCCTATGTCAATAGAGCTGCAATGTATAGAGGCTGTTTGTGACATTCTATCAGGTTGTTCCAGACGTGACTGTAAAACAAATTCCAGTCTTTATCGCCGAAATCCAGGCAGGGGTCCTCTCCCAGTACAAACACTTCTTTTTGGTCAGTAATGTAGAACGTCACAACATGAGAATCTTTATATCCCGCTACTCTGTCGCAATCCAACTGAATTTTATCCCTAACAATGGTCCTGTTTTTGTGAAGAAACTTCGTTCGACTGATATTGCCGCCCTTAGCGGAGTTATAGGAGAGTAGGTTGAACCGGCCATGTCTGCGTACAAAGTTACCGTTCTCCGCTCTCTACCCTTTATATTATGCAGACGAACGGCTCGCACACTTTTTATCCGAGGCCTCCGGGGGGCACAGAGCGTGTAAAGAATTTCAGGGGTATGCTTCCCACAGCGCGATTTAGACACGCTAACACACTTAGCGGAAGCTAAAGCTTCACCCTATGACAGTTGTTACAAGGCCCACGAGGATGTGAACACGCTTTAGACACGTTCACACAGCGGAGGCTAAAGTTTCACCATATGCCGCTATCCGTCAAGAAAGAGACAGCTGTTACAATCTCTATCCACTCTATTTATCTGCACACATCATCATTTTTTTCATATAAAAAAAATTATCACAAAAAAACACTTCGTCATTTGACCTTGGGGGAGGGGAAGATCATAGGTCAAACCCATTAATCATTTTGACATACAGTGCCGTATATTAACTACTTGCAAGGTTGGTTTGCAGCCATGGTTGTCAGGGTCCTGGCTTCCTGTCAATTCTGGAGATCACATTTTGCCATAACTGCTACTGGCATCTTCCGCTCCTATGTCTTGTCTGTTTGTCCCCGTGTCTGTGCAGGGGGCTGAGTCTTCTGCTCCCATGTCTGGTCTGCCTGTCCCTGAGTCTGTCCAGGTGGCTGCGTCTTCCACTCTGGCCCGGGAGGAGTCCGTCCACGCAGTGAGCTCCTCCAACCCCATTTCCAGCTGGGAAGCTATGGTGGCGGAATTCGCTGCCCTGAAGGCCCGCCTCACGTTTCCGATGGCGGAGCCCGGTCCAGGCAGCGGTTCCAGTTCCTGTTCCGGTGCCCGCCTGCCAAGTTCCTGTCCCGGCAGCGGTGCCCGCCTGTCAAGTTCCTGTCCCGGCGGCAGCACCCGCCTTTCAAGTTCCTGTCCCTGCGGGGGCGCCCGCCTGTCAGGCTCCCAAGGTGCCTGCCTGTCCCTTTCCGAGTCCAGTCAGTTTTGCCTCATGACTGTAGGTCTGTTTGTTGGTGGTTCGTGTTCCTCGTGGGTTTGTTTTTTGCCTGTGTTTCCTGTTCGTTGTACGTTTAAAGTTAGGTCCGTCTTTGTTTATTTAATGTTTATATTGTTTACTGTGTGTGTTGTTGGGGAACATTAGTTTATCCTGTTATATTGTTCCCATTTAGTATTTTGATCCCTTATTTATATTGCGTTCAGTTTACATTTGTTTTCATTCCTCGTTCACCCCCTTGTGGGTTGGGTTGTTTTTTGTTAAAATATAAATAAAGGTTTTTGTCTGCGTGAATCGCTGTCTGCATGTGGGTTCCACTCGCGCTTGACAATGGTAGCATTTGTTTTATGGCTTAATTTACACTGATTAAAGATGAAAGACATTTTAAATAATTGCCAACTTTACAGGAAAAACTCATTCAACTGTTAACATCTCATTGGCTAAAATAAACTGTTACCTTGGAAATATGACAGCACAAGAATTCAGCAATTCACAAAGAAAACCACTAGTACAAAAAACACTTTTTTTTTAAATACTTTTTTTTAAAACTACATTAGGTTATCTAACAAAAACATTTTTACAGTGTGTGTGCCTGAGCGTGTTGTGTGAGCATGTGCATGTTCTCTAAAGTCAGCTGACAAACATGGCTGACTGTAATCCATGATGTATTTACCCTTCTCTGCCATACCATTACCCACCACCCACCCCCAACCTCAAGATTATAACAAGATTATGGACAAAATAAATGGAACACCAGATGAAAGCTCAGGCAAACAAGACCTATCTAAGCAATGAGATGTTTCTTCCTTTTTTATAGATTCATTAATTTATAAAGCCTTGTCTATTTTGTATCTTACTTATTTGATGCTTGTGTGTATACATTGTAGAGTATAACACAAGTCTGAGTTGGTCAAGACATTACAAATGTACACTGCTTGTAAAACTATTGACAAAATCTCTTAAATTCATCAGTAACTTTTACATTGAAATCCCTTCAGCAAAAAAATACATGTATACAAAAGAGAACAGTTATGTATGAGTGTTTTGTGTCCATGTTATGTGGATGTGTTCATGAGTTTTGAAAATATCTGGGAATGACTGTATATATGTTACGGTGGAAGCTCCAGCCTCTTCTCTGCCGCGTCACCTAAGGGGACCCTCACCGGAGTACTGATCGGATTTCCACGCACTCCAATTCCCATAATGCACTTAACTGGACTGATTACTTCCTGTTCATTACCTGCAACTCATCAACACTCTCCATATAAACCAGACATTTTCAGGTAACCTTTGTAAAGTCTTGATTTGCACCCGTGCATCATTACTGAGTGGGGTTTTTCCCATCTATTGTTTGTTTGTTTGTTTGTTTGGTTTATCGTGTATGATCTGGATTGTTTCTCATTTTCGATTCTTTGCTGCCTGCACTTTAATTTTGGATTGCCTTACCGTTTTCGATTGTTTGCTGCCTGCCTCGACCCACACCTGTCTCACATTTACACTCTTGCCTTATCTATGCTCTGATTGTTTACTGTTACTGAACCTGCCTGCCGACCTGCCAGACTGAGCAGGTGGATCCTGCTCAGTCTGATTCTTCGTTACAATATATGCTTTGTACACAAGTGTTTTATGAGTCCATGTGGGGAAATCAAAAGTTTGTATGTAAATGTCAAGGTGGAGGCTGAAAATTCAAAAGTGTATGTGTATTTGCTGCAATAATTTAATAAATTAACTAGCTTGTTTTACATTAAAATATTTATAAACCAATAGATAGATTAAAATATTGTTTTTAGAAAACCTGTATTGAATGTGAACTTTAGTTCATCTACAATTTATTAATTCTTAATAAATACAATTTATTAAGTCCATACTAAGCTCAAACGCCGAAAGTGTACCTTTGATAGTTGTGTTAAATACAGTGCCTTGAAACAACTAACGGTTTTATCGGTAGTATTAATACTACGAAAAGGCTCTGCTAAAGGTGGACGCGTACTGTCAACGCACTATGATGGGGAATTTGCGCTGATGTTCAGCAACAGGTGATGTACACAAATGCATTTTTATTGACTCCTGTTACACTGAATTATACAAACTGAAATGAGTCTTAAAATATTGCTATTAGCGACGTATTTCAATTCAAGTGCGCTAAAGAATGCTATAAAATTAAAGTATGACTGTATGTGGAAGAGATCGCATCTTACCTGCTTAAATGTAGTCTTCTGGTTATATTTTGGGTTGAGGGAAAACCTAGCCAAGGTAACAATGAAACGATGCCTTTGTTTATTTTCTCAGTACTACTGATGCATGTTGACGTTCGTATCTGTGTCTATATTCTGATAAGTGTACTGCTGCTGGTTTAACCCCCTCCCCATCAGCTTTAAGATCAAGGGCTTTCAAATCATTAAAGCAGCACTAATCTCTCTCCCCCTCCCCATCACATCTGTTACTGCAGTTATAGTGTTTCTCCATAAATTCATTTGTCATATAAAATCTTTTCACACAACGTAAGCACATAATGTTACCCTCCGAACGCGTTACTCTGTGCGCTCATTTCCTAAGAGCTCGTATTTATGTACAGACCACATAGCCCACTAATCCACATAAAACATCGTGCTCGACATTACTGTTTCCATCTGGGACACGTTGTGGATGAGCCATTCTGTCCGGTTAATCCCTTTGATAAGAGATTACATGTGCAATTTTTTTAATCAATAAAACTAAAACAGTGATAAGTGAATGTTTGCTCTTGCATTAAAAAAGATTATTTTTGAGTGTCTCTACATTATTTAAAGGTGCTGGAACTTTTATGAAAAGCTATGCATACATTTAAAGATTTTAGACTAAAAAAAAACAGAGGGGAATGGCAACATGAATCCTTGGACAACTCTTAGCTCAACTAAGCAAAAACCTGCAGTAACTCAATTACAACTCAATTATAACTACAATTTAGGAGTCAACAACTCACTAATTCGATGGTCCAGTCAGAGCAGTGGTGTAAAAAACAACATTACCCATAAGCCTCATGCAAAGTGCCACACTCAGTATGGCTGAATTTAGAAAAATTGGTCAGGCTTCACTGAAATGGCTGCCCAAAGATCTGACTGTACTCTTACTGGTTTACATATTGGCTAATTTTTTCACACTCATACACAAACCCTAATAGCTCATTTTCAATCTGCAAATACCTTTTCTGAAATCAGTCAGTGATCTTGAATCATGTGCTACAGTATGTCCTTCCTGCAACCTCTGAACTTGAGTCACTTCTCTGTTAATGTAGAAGAATTTAAGAATTGGGGCCTACTGGTTAGTGAGTCGGGCTTGACCCCTGATTGCTCCCTGGGGATAGTAGTGTGCTGCCCACTGCTTTGGGTGTGTGTGTGTTCACAACTTGCAGTATGTTTTCACTTCTCACCAGTGATGGGTTAAAAGCAGAGGTCACATTTCGGGTGTGGGTTACCATATCTGACAAATATGTCACTTTAACTGTGCGCATGTCAAAAGATTGCATAGCTGTGACTTGCATTTCAAAACTCTTTTGATGTAATATTTCCCAGTGCCATGCTACACCACTTTCCAGGAGTTTCCTCCGTGACGCACTGATTTCAGACAAGTTTGAAACAAACTTTGCAAGTTATTGAACCATGCCTAAAAACCTCATAAAGGTAGATTTGTCTTATGGTTTAGGCATCTCCACAACTTCTGCCAAAAGGTTTATCAAACGTATGTTCATCTGATTTTAGAATCCAACAACTTTTGTATCTGGCATTTTATTCACCACTACTACAGTTGTCTTGAGTGGAAAGTGTTCTCTTTTAATAGTTTTGTTAAAATCTTAAGGAACAACATAGATTCTCAGCTTGTTTGACTTCCCAACAGTCTATTGACCTAGTCAGTTGGTTCTGTCCATTTTTTTTTAGGATTTTTAGACTTTCTATTCTGTGCAGTTCTGCAACCGGCTGCATTTGGCTGCATGTATTACAGGATATACTATTGATCAATCTTGATAAAATACAATCCTGATATGCATCCAAACCCATTAAACACATCATCAGACACCTTCAGAATGTCTGTATTTTCTGTGCTGTTAACTTTGTAAAACTTTGTAGAAACTTGTTAACTTTCTTTTGAACAGTGCTAATTCTGTGCAGGCTGATCTTTTCAGATTCATCTGGAATTTAAACCTAGTTGTATTGTAAACTAGCAAATGAGAGCCCTTTTGCCCTTTGGTTCCAACTTGAGGTCAGAGTACAAAATTTAAATGCAGCTCGTTTTGCATTCTGAAATCATTTTTACACTCTCCAGTATCCAGTTTAAAAGACAGCGTTTTTTAACTTTTTATGTTTTTGTCAACTTTTTTCCTGCTGTGGATTACTGTGCATTTTTTCTGCATTAGTGTGGCATCAGTTACTGTCAACACAAATCTCATTTTTCCTTCCAGTCTGCTTTTCTTCAAGGACACTTATAAACGTTTCTTCTGATATTCATGTTTAATCTCATGAATCTTTTTCTCTGTAAACTTTGTTTTGTGTTTGTGTTTATGTTCTTTGTACATTCTACCAGAGTTATTCTTTCTTTGACACACTTTGCATATTTGTCCATCTGCCAGACACTTTTTCAGTTTATGCCTGTAACCACATGGTAATAACCTTTTTTGACTGTGTGTTCAGAGCAGCACCATTCTCTAACCAAGTCTAACCAAGTAATTTCCTGGTTAGACTCTGCAGATAGAACAGCAAATAAAGATCTAGCTTGTTTAAAAAATTCAGTGCTTCATTACCAGCAATGTGAAAAAACAAAGCAAATTTTATTTTTCCTAATTTAAATTTAGCTGAAACTTCAGAATCCAAGTTTGCTCATTTTCAGATGTGTTTTTTTCAAAATTTAGTTTGTTTGGAGTTTTTTTAACTTTTGACACAATGTAATATCTTTTGGTATCTCCTAGTTAAGATCCAAGCACTGAAAGTGAAAGGGCCCTATTGTTTTCCTTAGAATAATTTTTTTATTCTTTTTTAAGGATTACAGAGGTTTTGGGCCCCTTAACATGCTCAAAAAGTCTTGTAACTTGGCACACATGTCAGAGTGGTCAGCCATTAGGCCCGGGCAAAGCTTGGCACATGGGTGGGGTATGGGGGGCTAGGTAGTGTCCCTACAGTATTTGGCACAAAAAAATATTATACGCACCTGTATAAAACTTGGTACATGTATTGGTCTTGTCAACCTGAACAACAACGACTGAACGTCAATAACTCTTAAAGGATTCGAAGGATTACATGTGATTGTCAACAGACATTTAAGATGCTAATTTGTGAAGGAAGTTTTGATATCTCGAACAGTGTTGCCATGGTGAAACAATAAATCTATGGTGAAAAGTCTCTAATATTTGTGATTTACATCAAACTTGGGAAATATGTTTCTTGTGGTAGGCAGATGACATTGATATGACACCAACTGGCAACAGGAAGTACATCACTTAAAACAAACTTTAAAATAGTCTTACAGACTTACTTACAGACTTGGTCACCTCAGACTAGGTCGG
Organism: Botia almorhae; assembly: GCA_036877575.1. Lineage (NCBI taxonomy): Eukaryota > Metazoa > Chordata > Actinopteri > Cypriniformes > Botiidae > Botia > Botia almorhae. The sequence goes on from JAZGTJ010008647.1 coordinate 14,166, forward strand.
AATAATGTATAGAAATGGCTGATGTAAAGTTTTAAAAGGATTTGTGATATCTTAAATTATGTTGCAATGGTAACACATGAAGTTTATTTAACAAAGTTTGGGAGGAGCATGGTCATGTAATCCAACCGATCATCGTGCAGGAGTGTGTATATATAGCCATCCCTCACCTCTCAGCACTCTAAATAGGCCTAGGCATACACTTAGCCTATAAATAGGCCAAAGCGCTAATAAAAATGAGTATTTCTTAACAAAAAAAATTAAGATAAATTCTAAATTAAGATGGGTATTTGGCAATAATGGAATTAAGATAAAGTCTCCACGGGATTTGCTTCGCCACTTCTCTCCACAATGCAGCTTCAACGCTACAGTGTTGTCAATACCATAGTGATGATTTTATGAATTTCTTTAATAACAAAATAGACACTTCAAGAGAAAAAATCCTTAACATGCAACTGTCTTCAACACAAACAAATCAGATGGTGCATTATAACCTGCCCAAGGAGCAACTCCAGTCATTCTCTACTATAGATAGGGATGAACTGTCAAAAATAATTATAGCATCTAAATCAACAACATGTATGCTTGATCCTATACCTACCAGGTTGCTGAAAGAGATGCTGCCTGAAATTATAGACCCTCTACATAGTATTATTAATACATCATTGGTGTTGGGATATGTCCCAAAACCTTACAAACTGGCTGTTACCAGAACCCTTATTAAAAAAACACAACTTGATCCCAGGAAACTAGTAAACTACAGACCCATCTCAAATTTACCTTTTATCTCAAAAATACTTTAAAAGGTGGTGTATTCACAGATAAGCTCTTTCATGGAAATAAATGTTTTCTATGACTATTTCCAGTCAGGATTCAGGCCATATCATAGTACAGAGACTAATGACCAATGACCTGATTTTGTCAGCCAATCGTGGCTGCATCTCTCTTTTAGTATTACTCGACCTTAGCGCAGCCTTTGACACTATTGACCACAGCATTCTACTAAATAGGCTTGAAAACTACGTTGGCATAAATGGAACTGCACTGGCATGGTTTAAATCATATTTGTCTGATAGATTCCAGTTTGTTGCTCTGAGTGAAAAGGTCTCGTACCAATCACAGGTCCAATAAGAAGTACCGCAGGGCTCGGTTCTTGGGACCCTACTTTTCACCTTATACATGCTACCTCTGGGAGCAATTATTAAGAGACATGGAGTTAGTTTCCATTGTTATGCTGATGATTCTCAGCTATGCATTTCTTCTAGGCCCAACAAGACTCATAAATTCACAAAACTGACAGAAGGCATAGTCAATATCAAAACTTGGATGACTAGCAACTTTCTACTATTAAATTCAGATAAAACAGAAGTTTTACTCATTGGAAAAAAAACTCCACATGGAGCAACATAGAACACTGCCTTACTCTGTATGGATGCTTTATAAAACATGCTTCATTAGCCAAGAATCTGGGTGTAATTTTTGATAACAATTTGTCATTTGAAAGCCATATTTCCAATATTTGTAAAACTGTGTTTTTTCAGCTTAAAAATATATCAAAACTACGACACATGCTCTCGAAGTCAGAAACTGAAAAATTAATTAATGCATTCATGACATCAAGACTCTTCTTATTATTATTTACTTATTATTGCAATGCCCTACTTGGTGGCTGCCCTGCAAGATTAATCCAAAAACTCCAGGTGGTTCAGAATGCAGCAGCCAGAGTTCCCACGAGAACAAACAAGTATGACCATATAAGCCCAGTTTTGTCAACTCTACACTGGCAGCCTATCAAGCATCGTATAATTTTAAAATCCTGTTTATTACCTACAAGGCCCTGAATGGTTTAGCTCCTCAATACTTAAGCAAGCTCCTCTCCTATTATAGTCCTATAGTCCTTTTTAGTCTAGACTAAAGACCCACCTCTTTAATCTTGCCTACACATGGTCATATGGATTTATTACTCAAATCCCCTAAGGGATTATTAGGATGCATTAATTAGGTAAACCGGAACCGGGAACACTTCCCGCAAGAACAGATGTACTGGCTTCACACTAAATCTGTCTGTCTTTTGTTCCCCAAAGTCCTGTAGTCAGCTGGATCCAAACTCTGAGACCAGATGGTAGGGGAATGGATGAAATGACCCTGAGACAGATCATCAGGATTTGATAGACTTCTTTAGTAAACCTATCGTTATATACATGACAACTTTTAGCTTTACTTTGTTCCCTGCTTAGTCACAGCAGTGTAATGTTGTGGCTGCGATTAGTAACATTATCCCTCACCGCTTTTTGTTGGCACGATTTCTCAGTGCCCGACATATTATCAAATATGATTGGAACCATTAGTTTTCCATCAATAATTAACTATAAATCATCAAAATCAATGTTTGCATCTAAATTAGTTATAAATTGCAGCAGAGGAGACTGGCCCTCCTGGGCGAGCCTGGCTTCTCCCAAGGTTTTTTCTCCATCTACACATCATTGGAGTTTTGGTTTCTTGCCACTGTTGCCCTGTTGGCTTGCTTGCTGGAAGACTGCTGATGTCTAACTTAGCCTGAGGTTTTGTAAATTGTAAACGTCTAATATTTTATTGTGTATATTTTATGTATGTATGTATTTATGCTACTTTTGCATGTTCTGTAGTTCATAGTACTATTGCAAATCCCTTATACCCCTGTCCCATAAGATGTTGTCTGTTATATGCCATCCCTATGTAAGTTGGAATGCATATCTTGCTCAACAATTTTGTGGTTTTATTGGTTCAGTCAACCCTTTTTCGTTAACATACTCCCTTGTGAATAAAATACTGCAGATGGATCCGACTCCTTACAGAAGACTTCGCCAACACAGGATCCAGCAGCTCTCGTTCAGCTGTCCGCTGAATTGACACTACAGGCATCTCAGCTAGCCATACACCAAGACCAACTCAACTGACTGCCCTCATTGACTGAGGAACTAGTCAAGGCGCTACAGGGATTACAATCGACGCCTCCCGAGATGACTTCCGCCGCTACAACACCGCCTAGTCCACCAATGCCCAGTTCAACCTCTCCGGTAAGCCCACGACTTGCTTTTCCTGAGAAATTTGATGGTTCTCTGGCTAAATGCAAGGGTTTCTTATTACAATGCACATTGTTCGTTAATCAACAACCTTCTCTCTACCCAAATGATTCTAGTAGGATAGCATTCGTGTCCTCTCTTCTCACCGGAAACAGCGGTAACAAACAGGGCAACAGCGGTTTGGAGTCCAGAAAGATCATTTTTTATTCCGCGGTTTCAGGAAGTTTTTGAACATCCAATGGGAGGTATGAGCTCTGGAGAACAACTCCTCACTCTGGTTTAAGGGTGACAAACAGCTTCGGAGTATGCATTTAGTTTTCGGACTTTAGCAACTCAAACAAACTGGGTTGAGGATACTCTTAAACTGCTTTTTCGGAGGGGTCCCAATCCAGAGCTTCAATCAGAACTTACCTGTAGAGACGAGGGTAGAAGTCTCTGCAAATTTGTTCTTGGAGAGCTAAATATGTGCATCTTCCAGAGAGAGTCCAACAGGTTGAACCCAACTGGGAGTCACTTACCTAACACAGGAGGAATGAGCAAGACGGTTCCAGAACCGCCTCTGCCTCTACGGCGGAGAATCCGGACATCTCAAATCCTCCTGCCCAGTTGACCACGAAATGATCGTCCAGGGGTGAGTGTTGACCAACCAATATGACTTTACCAGTCACCTTATTGTTAGCAGACCAGCAACCCCGTGCAATACCGTGGCTCTAATTGACTCAGGGGCAGCTAGTAATTTCATTTTCCAGGAATTTGTTCAGAGACACTGTATACCTTTGTCTGCATCTCATTGTTTTCTAACAGTGGAGGCGCTAGATGGGAGACCGATAGGAAGAAGAAGCTTAACTGAAAACATTACCTTACAAGTAGGCAGAATCCATCAGGAAACAACAATTATGTTATCTCCTCACCACAACATCCAGTTATTTTAGGTCTCCCCTGGCTAAAACAACATGAGCCCCTTATTTCTTGGAAGGAGGGAGAACTGAAACAATTGGGTACAAACTGTTTCCATCAATGTCTTTGAAAGTTGCAACCTTTCCACAGAAAGTCCACGCCAATTCAAATACCAAAGCCCTCTAACAAAAACGTTCCTCATGAATACAAGGCCTTTTTAGAAATTTTAAGCCTTAAGAAGGCTTTCCGGTTACCTCCACATCGGACGGTTGATTGCGCTATAGAGCTCAAGCCCGGTGCCGAACCCCTAAGGATCGCATATTTCCTTTATCCCAAACTGAATCAGAGGAATTAGAGAAATGTTTTATTCGTCCCTCAAATTCTCCAGCCTCAGCAGGGTTTTTCTTTGTAAAAAAGAAGGATGGAAGTGATGCGACCTTGCATTGATTACCGAGGGCTAAATGAGGTAACTATTAAATTTCGCTATTCTTTACCACTTGTACCAGCCGCCCTAGAACAATTTTGACATGCTAAAGTATATACAAAACTTGACTTACGCAGCGCATACAACTTGGTTAGGATTAGAGAAGGTGACGAGTGTAAAACATTACGAATATCTAGTGATGCCGTTTGGCATCGCCAATAGCCCCTCGGTATTTCAATCATTTATGAATAATGTGTTCAGAGACATGCTGGAAAGGTGGGTAATCGCTTATATAGACGATATAGACAATAAACGGTAGAGTAGATCCAGATACAGTGGCAGGCGGCAAACATTCAAAATCCAATAAACAATCCAAGTCATACACATAAAAAAAACACCAACTATAAAATACAATAATAAACGCTTAGAATTGATGCCGGGGCAAATCAAGACTTCGCAACTAAACAATGGTTGAATGTTTATAGGAAATGTAAATGATGTGCAGGTGACCAAACATGAAGTAATCAGTTCGGGTAGTTGCATGCTGGGAAATGGAGTTCTGACGTTTCTGTTCAGTATTCCGGTGATGGCTCCCTCGGTGAGTTAAAGAAAAGATTCACATCAGCCCCTGTATTAAAGCACCCTGACCCCAATCTTTCTATTGTTGTTAAAGTGGATGCCTCAAACACGGGAGTAGGAGCCATTCTATCTCAACGCCACGGGTCTCCTCCCAAGTTATATCCATGCACATTTTTCTCACGCAAACTCTTTTCAGCTGAACATAATTATGATGTGGGTAACTGGGAACTTTAAGCAATGAAACTGGCTCTGGAGAAGTCGAGGCACTGGCTCGAAGGAGCTTCTCATCCGTTTTTAGTCTTTACTGATCACAAGAATCTGGAATATTTGTGTACCCATCATGCACTTATCTGGACTATTCACTATCGGATTCATCACCTGATTCACATACATCATTTCCTATATAAACCGGACATTTCCTTATGCCGCCTGCCCTTTCACTGTGGATTGTGTCTTGGATTGTTTGCTGTTTAAATTCAGGTTTACAATTGACTAAGAATGTGACTATAGCATACAAGACAATTTGTTTTTTCTGAAGTGAATGTGGTATCAGTGTTCAGAATATGCTCTTCCAGAGCTACCAAGACATTTTGCTGTGTTTTCAGCTCTTAGAAAGTTCCTGATTTAAAGGATGCATAGATTATTACCACAAATTTAGTAATCTTATTCAGACGAACACTTTATTTATGTTTTTAATCTTTATCTTAAGGTTTCTTGATTGCTCTCTGAGTACTGTGAAACATATATATGCTCTTTTGCTTTCACCTTAGGTCTTTCATTGAAGTACAATGAAAGGAGACATGCATCAACACGAACAGGTAAGACAGATGCATTACTCAAACAACATCTCATGTGTTTTAAATGGATTAAGATGCAGTTATCATACTCAATATTTTACTTTGTTCTTCTTCAAACTACTGCTTCAATAAATAAAACATTTGAAAAATATTGAATTACTTGAAGTGTAAATATTTCAGTCAGTAAAGTTCTACAACTGTGATACCATGTTGTCTTAATAAATAGTTGTACTTTAAGTAGAGATGGTTAAATCCTAAAGCCATAACATGAAATAGCACAGCATGGATCTCTCATTGACAGTAGGGCTGGGCTATATGGCTAAAAACTGTATCACGATATCAGTGTTTCATATCGGTTGATATCGATAATTATTGATATTTTTTATGACCCAATTAAAATAAGGACCAGGAGAAAAATATATTACATTTAAACATTTTTATTTTAAACTTAACCTTCCTCTGATCATAATCCCCTCAAGGCATCTGGCTCCAAAGGGTGAGCGCGGCTAAGGTGGTACATCAAGTTCGTGGTATTACCAGTCTTGATGGGGACGACGGTCTTGCATAATTTGCAGTTGACATTGGTCTAACTACAGTCAGACTTATAATATCCAAAAAACTGCCATACTGGCGAGCTGACTTTTCCTCTTTTATTTACAATTTCCTCGCTCGCTGTGGCACTCATTTTCTGCTTATGAAGAGGAATCCAGCAGACCAGCACGAGACAA
>JAZGTJ010008648.1:0-20647 GCA_036877575.1 Botia almorhae
ACAAGTTAATAATATTAAGTCACTTATATTTTTGATGAAATAATGACTGTTTTGGTCTATTTTAGCAGCGAAAATAGATCCGATGAATCCAAACAAAGATCAGATTTTTTTTTGCTCCCATCCTGTAGCCTACTCGCGCCCCCCCGCAAGAGTGTCGGGGGCGCGCCCCACCGGTTGAGAACCACTGCTCCACCACATTAACTGGCCTACATGATGTAGCCACCCATTTAGCTATCGATGTGGTCAGTCTGTTGCTTGTGGAGTTGTCCATCCGTCTCTGCTGAAAACAATCTAGTGTGCTTTGGCGAATGGGAGGCGAACTCTCTGCAACAGTTGTATGCTTCGCCATCAGGTGATATTTCAAACTCGACGTGCTGCGGTGATAACTTAATTCACATCGACAATAAATGCAGATAACTTTAGTCTTGTCGAGAGAACCATTAGACATCGTTTTATATATGAATTTTCCATTCAGCAGACCTTGTTCTTTATCCATTTCTGTTTGCTGCTGCATCATTTGATGTATATGACTGCACCCCCAGTTCTCAAACTACGGCCAAAGCCAAGGGTCAAACAGAAAATGCACGCTGCGTTAAAGCGTTAATGCGTTAATGAAATTAGTGCCGTTAAAATGAATTTGCGTTAATGCGTTATTAACTTTGACAGCCCTATATAAAATCAATTCTAAAATGTTGTACGTGATCCCACAATACCTTAAAAAACTTAGGTGCAGCAACAGTTGGTGTTTTCACACACACTCGTGGGATACAGTGGTAACGTTACTATGTTTTTATTTTTAATCCTGCGCCCATTCCATATATTAGAAAAAGCTGGCATTGACTAGTTTCTAACCTTAAAACCAGCGGTCAGACACAGTCATGCATGCTGACTAATCTTGTAAAAAGCACACCACGACGGCATTTCAATTTACCGGCAGTTGTGCAGACGGTGAAAGCCCGGGACACAACAAACCGATGGCAAAGAACTAGCAGCGACGAAAGCCGACATGCCGTTGCCTTGCGTTGGCCTGGGGTCAATTTGTTTATTTGAACACATCAAACCGACGCGTGGAACACAATAAACCAAGTTGCCTGACCGACGGTCCGACGTTGCCCAACGGCCGACCGTCGGCTTGATGTGTCCCGGGCCATGGTGACGCCAGCGACAGATTCAAACTTTAATTTCAAGTAATGGCATGTTAAACAAACGAACGCCGAATACAAGTAAAGTGTAATATCTCATAATTTAAAAAAATATATACAGCACTCCTATGTAAATAGCTTACCTTCACTTCTGCAGTTCGATGGCAGCCAGAGAGAAGATCCAGCGTCGCCCACACTCACTCAAAAACGCGGGCTGACGCATGCGCAATTTAAAGCAAAAAAACTCACGGTTTGGGGGTATATTTTACTGCATTTTTCTATGTGATGGTTCTTACTGTTGACGAATGGGTAGCATGTGTAGAATTTACCCATTACTTTAGAATTCGTTGGCTGGCTGCAAAAATCATGTATATTTTATATGGTTTCCACAGATTATATTTACCACTCTCCAAAATCACTTTTTTCAGTGTGGATATGTGATGTATTGATAGCTTAATATGTTCAAACTATTAATAATTTTCTTTCACAAACATTTATCGTTTACAATCTCAGGCACTCTTCCGTTGCATTATAAAGCTGGTGTTACAAAGGAGGCCCCCGCACTGCCTTCTCCGCACCACCAGAGGGAACCCTCACCTGAGTATTAACCGGTTTCCATTTAGACTCCATTTCCCACCATGCCCCATACCTGGGACTGATTATGGCCACACCCACACACCTACACCTCATTACCATTGTTTATCATTTTTGTCTTCTTTCTGCCTGCTCTGACTTTGGATTGTGTATTGGACTCTGATTGTTTGCTGCCTGTCCCAACCATTGCCTGTTCCTCGTTTTTGCCTTGCCTTGTCCCTGCCATTTCTGTTTGCTGGTTACCCACCCTGCCTGTCTGATTACTCTCAATGAACACTGCAAATGGACCCCAGTGCTTCTGACTCATCATTACAGAAGACTTCACCAAACAGTGATCCAGAAGCAATCATGCAGCTGTCATCTTAACTATCTGTTCAGGTGTCCCAGCTCACGATGCACCAACATCAGCTGAATAGATTGACCACTCTTATCAAGGAGCTGGTCAAGACGTTACAAGGACTGCGCCTTGTGCCCCCCGAAACAGTAACTGCCCCACCACCGAAACCATTCCACCACCTCCAGTCAGCCCATGCCTAGCCTCCCCAGAGAAGTTCGATGGCCGTCCCTCTAAGTGCAAAGGATTCCTACTTTAATGCTCCCTCTTTGTTAACCAGCAACCTATGCTTTACCCCACCAAATCAAGACAAACAGCAGCGGAGTACGTATTAACCTTTCGTACTCTCGCTGCCCAAACAGTGTGGGTGGGGGACACACTTAAGCTTTTGTTTCAAAGGGGACTAAGCCAAGAACTCCAGTCTGAACTGGCCTGCCGGGACAAGGGGAAAGGTCTGGGTAAATACATTGAACTTGCCATTCAAGTAGATAATTTGATCCGCTCTCAGTGTTCCACACACACTGTATTCCATCACACGCCCAAAGATGCTGCTTCCACGGAACCCATGCAGTTGGAATTTACTCATCTCACACCAGAGGAACGCAAATGCTGAAAGCAGAACCATTTATGCCTCTAGTGTGGCCAAGCCAGTCACATAAAGTCCACCTGTCCGTTCCACCAGCCTCTTGTCAACTCCTGGTGAGTGCTACTACTATCTCTGCTCCATACACATCCAGCATCAGAATACCGGTTGAAATTACCATCGCTAACAAGACCATCACCACTTATGCCTTATTAGACCCTGGAGCAGCTGGCAACTTCGTTTCTTACAAGTTCACTCTCCAGCATAACCTGACACTAACTCCCTGTAATTCATCCCTGGCAGTCGAGGCGCTAAATGGTCGGCCTTTCAGAAAGGGAAAGATTCAATAAATGACCAAAGAACTCATGCTGCAAATAGCCACTCTACACTCGGAAGCAGGGCCGCCGCTCGCAATTTTGGGCCCTATGACAAAATATGAGGTTGGGCCCCCTAGTAGTGTTATTACTAATAAAGCAGATCTCTGGGGGCCCCTAAAGGGCGTGGGCCCTAAGAATTGTCCTAACTTCCCACCCTTAGCGGCGCCCCTGCTCGGAAGAGATCCAATTCTACGTCATCCCCTAACCTAACCATGCTGTTATCCTCAGACTACCCTGGCTACGCACACATAACCCCCTCATTTCTTGGAGAGATGGACAAATCATGCAATGGGACTCTACCTGCCACGACCGATGCTGATCCAGAATTACCCATCGGCCCAGTCCCTCTTTCTCCCAGGTTATTATTAGCATACAAGAGTCAACCTTGCCACCCAAATATGCAGACCTGATAGAGGCTTTTAGTAAAAAGAAAGTGTCTCAACTCCCAACCCACCGTGCCGTGGACTGTGCCATTGACCTGTTACCTGAAGCTACACCTCCCAAGGGGAGGATTTTCTCTCTGTCACAACCCGTGTCAAAGCTATAAGGGCTTATATAGAAGAGGAACTGTCCAAGGGGTTTATTTGATCATGTAACTGCTCTGCCTTAGCCATTTTTTTTCTTCGTAAAGACGGTGGTTTACGGCCCTGTATTGATTATCACAGACTCAACAAGGTCACTGTTAAATTCTGCTATCCTTTTCCGTTAGTCCCAGCTGCACTGGAACAGCTTCGCCGAGCTAAATACCACACCAAGCTGGATTTACATCATGCCAGCAATTTGATTCGTATGCAGGGGGGGGATGAATGTAAGACTTTCTGTGGCCACTATGAATACTGTCACAGGTGAGGAATCACACGACAAGGCAGGCGGTGTGAAAACACCCCGAAGGGTGGATTTATTGAGGAAAAGGTGCGAGAGAGATTCGTGGGGGAAGCAGCCTGGCTGGCTGCTGGTGCAGGTGCTGGTGCTGGTGCGGCTGGTGCGGCTCGTGCTCGGGGTTGCGTCCCTCCTGGCGACACGAGTGTGCGGTGGCTCGTGCTCTAGGTGGCTTCCAGTAACTCGCTGCTCTCGGCGGTTGCGGGGGACACGCAACGTATCTCCGGGTGGCGGCACTTTTAATCTTCACCCTTAGTCCAGTCCTCACCTTCCTTTCAAACTCCCTCTCCGACCGAGTCTGAATCTCAGTCTTCGACTTGGCGGAAGGCGGCGGCGTTTTAACGGCGCGGGGTGACGCGTCGCAGCTGTGCCCGGTCCGCCCGTGATGAGCTCAGGCAGGTGCAGCGCGTCCGTTGCCAGGGCGACGCTGACTGCCCCGGTGCGCCTCGTCACAATACCTTATAATGCCCTTTGGCCTAGCCAATAGCTCCTCTGTCTTCCATTCTTTCATGAATGACATCTTCCAGGACATGCTTGATAAATGGGTAATCATTTACATTGACAACATTTTAATCTATTTCAATTCTCTGAAGAAACATGCCTCCCATGTCAAGTCCGTCCTCAAGCATCTAATCCAATATCAACTCCATGCAAAGGAGGAGAAATGTGAGTTTCACTGAACCAGTATATCCCTCCTTGGATATGTTATTAGCCAAAGGGAAGTGCCAATGGACGTATGGACGTGGAATTACAACGTTTCCTGGGTTTTGCTAATTTCTACCAACATTTTATCAGAGGCTTCAGCTCAATCACAGCACCCCTAACCGCCTTAACCAAATGGCAACCATGCAATATTAACTTGGTCCTAAGCACGCCTTCAATGAGTTAAGAACCTGATTCACCTCTGCACCCATCATTCGACATCCTGATCCTGAATGCCCTTTCATTGTCGAAGTTGACGCTTCTAACATCGGCGTAGGCGCCATACTCTCCCAACATCACCGTTCACCAGCCAAAATGTACCCTTGTGCATTTTGGCACAGTCTTGCAAATTGTCAGGTGCTGAACGAAATTACAACGTGGGATAGAGCTACTAGCAATGAAGCCTCACATCCGTTCACTGTCCTTACTGACCACAAAAATCTTGAATATCTATGCTTAGCCAAGCGACTGAACCCCATGCAGGCTAGATGGGCTCTGTTGTTCACTCTATTCAGTTTCACAAAAAAATACCAAGGCTGATGCTCTCTCTCGACAAACCGTTGAGGCACACCAACCAACTACCCAAGAGAATATATTTCCTAAAATCCTCCTGGTACCCAGTTCAGGACATCCAGGTAAAACCACTACTATATAACTACTATAGACATCATCAAATTCATTCAAGACTGCCCTTACCTCCAAGACACCCAGACAGCTCCCAGCAGGCCTGTTACAACCACTACCCACACCTCAACGTCCTTGGTCTCACATAGTCCAACGGTCAAACTGAGCACCTCAACCAAGAGATCATCCGGTTTCTCCGCTCTTACTGCCAGAAACGCCAGTCTGACTAGAGCAGATTCCTGATGTGGGCCGAACATGCCCAAAACTCCCTCATAAAACCTGGTATGACCCCATTCAAATGCATCCTGGGCTTCCAACCTCCATTGTTATCCTGGTCCGGCAAACCCACTAACTTGCCCTCAGTCACAGATTGGCTACAACGCAGTGAGGAAGTCTGGGGCCCAGCTCACACACACCTCCTGCACGCTGTAAGGCGCCAAACCCAGTATGCAAACCAGCACCGATGTCCAGGACCCGCTTACACCCCAGGTAAATGGGTCTGGCTCTCCACAATAGATCTCCGCCTCACATTACCATGCAAAAAGCTCAGCCCCAGGTATGTTGGCCCTTTCAAAATTCTTCTTTCCAGTTGCTTGGCTCCAGGCGCATGGTTGAAATAGGGGAAAAGGCAAAGTTACCAGATTGTACTATCACTGTACATTTTCTTTGATGCATGTTTTCTTTTAAAGAAATATTACACTAGCTGAATGCATTATGATGGTTGCTTAAATTTCTTGAGAGACATTTTTCTGCTGAAGAAATCTTTGAGCTGTTAATGTGCCAGAGTGATACAAAATGGTAAAGCGGCTCTGTGCTATTCTGGTTCTGCATCAGCACTCTTGAAACATCTCTTGTTTGTCTGATTCGAAGACCAAGACTAACTGTTGTTTAAAGCATAACAACTTTAAATACACACATATACCAGTAGCTAGAAAGTGTAGAGGCCAACCTGAGTATGTCATTCACAATGCTTTAGGGAAGTAAGTGGTCACTGCTGAATTCTTTACTGCAGTTTCCATGCACAACTTTTATGATTAGTAGGGATCGGTAGTGGGGATTATGGGTATTGTAGTATCTAGACGTTGTGTCGTCTTGTGTGTGGGTGATGTCTGGACATCAGCCAATTAAATTGCAGTAGGAAACGGTAACTCAAAAAATGATTGAAGGCTGTCTTATCCACATTTTTGGCAGATAAGCACAGCAACCACAGCAAATATTTCGTTCATGCTGTTTGTGTTTGTTTTTGTTCATCCTGAAAATGTATGTAGCTACTGGCAAAGCTACACACTGTTTTAAAAGAAACTGAGCTGCTGTCAAGCTACTGAAAATATAGTAAATTAGTAAAAATAAATTACTAGCGTTAATACTGGTGAGTAAATGTTTTTAGTTAATATTACTCAGTGCGTAAATGTGTAATTACAATATAACAAGGTCACCTTAAAATAAAGTGTAACTAAATAGTAACTAAATACTCTAGTGACTAAACTCACTGTTCTCAGGTTAGCACTTCTTATTGTTGTAATCTTCAATGTGAACACACTACTCACATTATTTGTATTTCAAAATAGCATAGTAGAATGGTGTGAAAGTATGTGAAATGGGATGCACTTTGTTGGTCATTTAGTGTGCACTTGCATGAAGGATTGTAAAAACATCAGAACGAACTTGTGAAACCAGGCTGCTGGGTTACCCTAATAAAAAACATGTATATATTTTCCTTAACACACAGAGAATTTGTGGACTTCTTTCTTGGTTGAGTATTTGCACAGCAATTCCCGTTTATCCAGTAAAATATATACAGCTCTACACACAGACCCTCCATTCAGGACAGGAGTGTGTGGGTATATGTGAGTGTGTTGTACATTGAGAGGTCCTCTGTGCTCTGATGACTGGGGTTAATTATTGCCATTTATTCAGCACCAACTCAGTATGCCCAGCAAAGTTGTAGCCACACACACACACACACACACACACACACACACATGCATATAAATAAATACATTTAAATTTAATTAAACTTTCTATCCATTTCCCCTAACCCCACCCCTAAACCTAACCCTCACAGAAAACTCTTGCCAGTTTTTATGTTAAATAAAACCAGTATGTGTTTTAGGTCATGAGGACACAGGAAATGTCCTTGTAAACCATGTTTACGTTATTATACACATAAGGTGTGTATAATTTGTGTCTTGCTACACAAATGTCTGTCCTTGAAAATCACATATACAAGTACACACAGGTTCTGGTACAGAGAACTCACACACTCTCCAGAGTACACACTCTCCATTCTTACTAAAAAAAAACCTGAAGATCTGACTAAAGAAGACTGGACACAGTACATTAAAATAATTGATTAGTAATTACATTTGCAGTTACTGAAAGACATGAAACTGCTTTTAAGGCAACAAAAGAGTATTGAAAGAATGTTTAAAACATGTTTCAGAAATATAACCTTACCTAGCAGAAAGTGAATTTCAATAATTTCAATGATTTCTAATATTCAATACTTGAATAATTGATAAATGACAGATCAAAATATATAATAAAAATTGTGTCCCATTAACTTGCATGTGAGGCTATGACTTTGTATGACTGCTGTTGTTTTGCTGGAAAACATTTACTACACCTACTATTACTACTATTATTATAACTGCCACAACTTCTACTATAATAATAATAATAATAATATCAAAAACACTGCAACCTTAAATAAACAACACAAATGTTATGTCCCAGTTATAAGTCGTTCTATTATAACAAAGAAATTAGTAAACAAATTCATCACCCTCATATTTTATTTATACTGTACTATCATGTTACTGTTGAATTGCTCCGTGACGCCCTCTCCTGGGCAACAGCTACATTATCTTTGTGTCTGCGATAGATCATAGGATGGGCTTAAGGCCTGTTACTGCCATCTGGTGACCATTCACTATAAAAGAACTCCATATGACTTTGCTAAACATCTATACAGGTCATGTAGTTTACTACTGCAGTGTACTGCTATAGACATCTAACATTACAAAATGTACTCAATTTAACATATAATTTTTTTTAAATAGTAGGAAGTATACAGTGAATACTGCACACTTATGCTAATACGTATGCTAGTATTCTATTTTAAACAATGTTTGTGACTACTGATCAGAGTCTGTGTACTTATTCATATACTTATTATTAACAGTCACTCTCACCTGTGCTTATAGTTTTGCAATAGTTTCTGTCAAAACACTGCATTGGAAAAGCGGTTGTTATAGTTACAAAATCCCCCACAGTAAAGATTAAGATTCCTTAAGTGGACCCTTAGGTTTTTTCTTGTAACCCATGTTTCACTAAATGTACCCTTAACCTTAAGGTTAAAAATGCCATAAATAAGGGTCTTCTTAACTTAAGGGTTTTCATGGAATGGGGCCCTGATCCTGATATAGCTAACTGGGCAACATCTACCCTAAGGCCACTACAAACCATGAAGACAGAAAAAGAAATGTAAACAAAACATGTATTAAATTATACGTGTTATAGTGCACGTGAAAGCTTTAATATAACTGAAGAGAAACTATTTTTTCACATGGGTGTATTATGGCCCGGAGCCAATGCCCTGGGACCCTAGGTTTCCATAGGCCCAGGGGGACCCTATGTAGAGTACATATTTGAAATAACAAACTTTCTTTTAAATGGTATAATTAGTTTTTAAGTTCACTAAGGTGCTGGTGGTTAAAAAAAACTATGTGTCTACAAAAAACTACATGTCTCTACAATGTTTTAATGTTGAGACATGGCTTATTCATATCATTTTGTGGTTGCTAGGGTAAGGTAAATGATTGCTAATGTGTAGCTTGACAGTTATTGTATGTCTTCACTTGCAATAAATACAAAGTTTCATTTTTTTCCTGCCTCTATAGGAAAGATAAATACTCAGAAACTGCAACATTTGACCCTTTTTTATTCTCTGTGTCATAAATGCATGTCTATGTAGAGAGGAAGGGGAAAAATCTGGACAGAATTAAATGATTAGTCGTCTGAGACTTTGGAACTGATTAGGAACTTTTTTTATGATGACATTACCTGTGAATGTTTCCATAGGATAGTTGTGGTGTATATTAGAAGCCTTGAAAATTATGAGGTATACGAAGATGGATTACAACACAGATGCAGCAGATTCAGCAGTTAAATTTTCATTTTTGAAACAGAGAAAGCTGCTATGTGATATTTTACCATATAATTGTCCAACAGACAATATTCTTACATCTGCTTATTTACAAAAGCAATAACATTTTCCAACACGCTGATTGTTTTGAGGAATCATTCATATTAATAGAAGTGTGAGATAAGACAAAGTTCAAGGGTTAATAAATGTTTTTGTCTAAAGTGCCATTAAATCACATTTGTCATAAAAGTCCTGGAATCACTTGGTTTTATAAACCATGGAGAAAAGTTCTTCTTTGCCAATGGAATTACCTATGGCCAGAAAACCTGTGTCAAATCAGTAAAATTTGGCCTTCGAGCTCAGGCTGCAGACAAATGTTTCTAGTTTGACAGTATGCTTCTGAGCATTTTATGTCCTATTTCTCATGTTCCTCAACTCATCAACTGTAGACACCAGCATACATATCTCACACATCCACATTTGGAAGCTTGCAGTAAAGCAATGAAAATATCATGTTCCCAGACTACATTAGACAATAAAAGAACACAGACAAAGTCAGTGTTACTTTCTCCACTGTCAACCTCCCAGGTGGAGCTGCTCTGTTTTAGGACAATAGCACCCGAGTTGAGGAACCACCTCACATAACCTTCAGTCCTTCAGGAAACCAGGAGAGACAATAGCAGGCTTGGCCAGGGTCTCCATGGCTGTGGGCAAATCTGTGTCAAATGCAAAATGTGGTGTATGAGGACAGTGACAAAAATTCACAAGTTCAAGGTCAGCCAAAAGGGAAGGATGAGGAATTTTAGTTCCTTTTGAATTCCTGACAGCTCTCCTAGTCTCTCAGGAATCCAGGGTGATATACACTGAATATTTGGGGCAAATGTCAAGGTATCGCCTCCACTCATTTCACATTAATGTTACAGGGTTTTCACATTTTTTGACCCATAAATTTCTAGGATTATTCCAGTTATTTGTGATTCCTGTAAAAAGAATTTCTGTCTTTACAAAATTTTTGCTGATGAAACTTAGAGCTGGGAATACCTAGAGAAAAACATATTACGATAGGTGTGCAAGCAATTGGTTTACCTTGAAATGAAAAGGCATCTTTAGTTTACTTTTATAACCATGTTTTGCGAACATACAAGACAGACAGATTTGTTGCCTCTAGTATCTAAGAAAAAAACTCAGGCCCTTTATAATCTAGATTTGGCAAATGTGAATTGTAAAAAAAACTTTTCAATATTTAACAACTGCAATTCAGACTCATGTGAATGACTGAAAATGAAACTTAACCTGCACATTGGCAAATGTTAGCACAATAACCTACATACCTACTGTACGTGTGTCTGTTATATTGTATGTGTAGAGAGATATCTGATCCAATCGGTATCAAGTCACACAAGAGTTCAACTGATGTTTGGTCTTGGTTACCAGGAGATGTCACTTCTGATCTGGAGGACAATTGTTTGAGATTGCTAAACCAAACCTAGAAAACCTAGAAACTAGAAAGTTTTTTTATCCGGTGTATATTTTATTGCAATTCTCATATTTAAATCTTCACTAAAGCTTTGCAAAAAAACACTTCTTAACTCCTCTCAAGACATGCATTCTTAATGAGTGTCTTTTCAGTAAAAAGTGCATTCAGTGAATGTTTCTGAATACATGTATGTGTGACTGCATAGTGAATATAGGACAGGAAAGGGAAGCAGAGTGATATTTCACAGCAGATTTTGAAGTATCTGACCATGTTAACTTCATGGTAACGTCATTAGTCTGTCATTTTATAAGGTTTATCTATAAATTATGAGCTCAATGTCATTCTACTCTTGCCACATGCCCCTTCAGCCTTGAATGAGTAATTTGTATAAGGTAGCAGGGTTTGAGGTTTTAAAAGCAGAATATCACCAAAACACATTCATACAGTGCTGCAAAAGATTTATATTCATGTAAGTCCTATTACAGGTGCTTAATGAGGTAGTACTGTAACTATTGCTCACACTTTGGGTTTGAACATCTGAAATTTGGGATTTGTGCTACAAAAACTGAGCAGTTTGTTGAGGAGAGGTATGCTACTTTTCTAAGCAATTTAATTAAACAAAAAGTTTCACCTGGTGGGCCACATCTAGGTACCAGGATATCACAGAGACTTGCGCCAATTAGTAACCATGCAGACCTCTCTACCATTCCATCAACACAATGTGAGATCTATTGTGTGATCTTGTTTTTCTAGCTGTGGTTAATTTATAATTGCTTCAAGGACTCTGAAATCTACACTGGTAATAATCTGTTTTGTACATGAATCATTACAGACATCTTTTGCTCATATTCCTAAATATATAATGTCAATAATGTCAAATTCCATCTAAGATGTTAAAATTCTTGATGAGGAGATACACACCCATTCTATTACATAACCAATACTGTCTCTGCTTTGGATGGCGAGGTGTTTACATGGATAATAATGAATGTGAAACGGGAAACTGAATGAGCGGGACAGATGATAGACTCTTACAGATGCCCACACAAGAGAAACCACATGGATAATAGGACAGGAAAGAGCTTAACCTTTTCTTCGTTTAGCTGGAAATGGGCGAAACCTGGGTTGAAATTATTACTCCAACATTTTGTACTGTGAAGGAAGTGTCTCCTGATAGCAAGGCTTCCTGTTGTGCACTTTTTGTTTTTGTTTTTAGCATGAAAAGACTGAGATGCCATGTGTGGCTTTGGATTACGAAATAGAATTAAACTGCCTAATTAGATAATGGGCAAATCTTACGAAAACATTCGCATTTCACTCAAAAATCAAAGGAAATTCAGATATTCAAAAATCTCAACAGTCCAAAAAAATACATTTGTTAAAACAGAAACTTTTCATCTTTGAGGTTAAATATAATCAGGACATGTTCTTTTACCCTAAAGTAGATTTTAGTACAGAAACATTTATGAGAAACAACATTTTAATAGTTGAAATAAATACTCCAGTACATGCATGATAAAACATAAGGGGGTCGGCAAACAAAACACAGCACATTAAAATATAATTGTAAGTCTTGTAAATAGTGTAAAACCTATGGCACACTCACAGCAGCTTTAACTCATTACAAATTCACACATGGAATACAAACTCTGTATATGTCAATGACATCCATTCAGCTCAACACTGAGGTAAACTTTCAGTTTAACTTTAACTTTGGCTTTTGGCCAAATTCTTTAAAGACAGGGAAAACACACTTTTTGGTGTTATCAGTTTTAGCAAATTTAGCAAACCTTTTCTGCCTAATCACAAGCAGTATGAAGAAAACATATAATGTCACCTTTGACATCAACTTATGTAAAGCTGACTGCTCTATCATAGGGTTTAACCTGATTAGACTCTTTGGTACTTCAAATAATTATCTGAGGGGGTTGGTGTTGTCTTCTAAGAGTTTTAATTCACAGAATGAGAGTTAACTGGTGGTAGAGTTCTGGGTGAGGATCGTTCCCTTAGTGCCTGAGACAGGAGTGTGCATCCATCCGAGACGGCACAAGCAGAGTTCCGCAGGCGCTCCCGGTAGACGGGCATCTGGGAGCTGCTCTCGGGATGCTGAGAGATATCCCTGAGGCCTTGGGTCAGGAGCACGCAGGCTGAAACTACGCTCATGGCTCCACCCAGCATAGCCGTTTGCACCCCCTTGCCCTCAGGGGTGATGATGGCTGCTTTGCCAAGGAATTGTGGCTCGGTGGCAAAACCCACCAAGGCGTGTACCGACTGCATGAGCGGTCCGCTGAAGAGAATGCAGCGGTTACGGGTTAGTTCGGTGGGACAGGCCTTGACCTCCCTCACACACGCCAAGAGAGCCGTGGCACTAGTGCTCATGCACTTGACACTGGCTTTAAACTGTTCCTTGGCAAACTTGTCCTTGGATTTTTCACTGGCCAGAGAGGAGGCATCCGTAAGCGTGGTAAGGTTCTTTAGGATGTTCTGCGACACCTCCAGAAGCAGCTGTGGCGTCAGGTCGGCTAGAGCCGCCAGGCGGAGAACATTGCAGTTCTGCTCCACTTCATGCCGGCAACGAGTGACTTTGTAGCGGTCTACCAGGCCAGGAACAGCAGCTTGTGAACCTGGAGTCTCCACAGCTGCCAAGTACGCCGCGTGTGCCGAATACTCTGTCAGTGAGACCACGAGATCCCCCATCTCCACCAATCGGTCGCCAACCTCCACAAATTTCCCCATGTTGAGCTGACTCTGAATGTCATGTACGATGATGGACAACTCCTTTGTTCTAGCGATCACCGTGTCACGACATTTCTCAAAAGTCTCTGCTACTGGCAGGCTGTCGGCGTGGACCACTGGCCTGGTCTCGCTGGACAACAGAAGCAGGTCTGCCACCAGCTGCATTTTGCTTTTGCATGCATCACAGATGGATAAAAGCCTTTTCCTTTGTTGCAAGCTGCCACTAAGGTTGTTGGTAGGAACGTCACTATCTGATTTTCCCGAGCCACTACTAGCCATAGTAGGGTGGTCACACTATTGTTCTAAATTTTCCTTCTTTTTTTAAAACAGCACACTTCTGTTGTGCGAAAGTGTAACATATGACATTTTCTTCAGTTTAAAAATAGATTTCCACACTTTCTCTGTGAATCTATGAATTAAAACTGGCCATAGAGTCTTCTGTAATGTCCTTCAGAAAATATATACGAAGTCCACTCTCAGCTCACACAGGATACTTAATTCTTTGAGTAAATATTTGCAAAATAATATGAAACTTCACTCAATTCATCTGTGAGAAAAAGGGTCTGGCTACTTATGTGATAAAACAAAAAATAATCTTATTTTAAATAATCTGATTTTAACTGTGCACAATGAATGGAAAAAAAATCTAATTCACAACCACCTTTCTTTAGGTAGGCTACAGTCTGATCAGTTTCACAGGTTGCTTAAATGTCAATGTCGGTCCAAAAACGCAAGAAACCAAAACAACACTCTTAAAAGGCTACCGCAGTGCCATATTTTGAATCTGTTCATTTATTTTTTATATCTACTTTCTATTTTTTTCCTGTGTCATCTATTTTTGATTCTTAAATCGCATATGCGTTAATGTCCTGAAGGATGAAGGTGTATTGTATTGACCCTCCGACCAAAGCGCGAGCGCCGACCGAGCGCCCCGCCACCTTTCCACCATCATCCCACGACACCTCCAAAGTCCAGAAAACGCTCCCAAACCACTTTTAACCGTTTCTTTTTTGTGCACAATCCAAGTTCTTTGGGCAAACTTATATCCGTATGCATATCTATCGCCCAAACGCCCACCTTAGCAGAAACGCAACGGTTGTCCAGTGACAGAGAGTTTCGCTTTTACTTGCCATTGTCCGCACTTGACCGACGCGTTTAATGTTTCCACGACCACGCGGAGCTCGGTAATGAACTTCAGTTTTCGAGACTCGGTTGCAGTCTCCCGTTACATCTTGCGTATCAGGAAGCGGCAGGAGGGTGTGGCTGAATAGCCTGTTAGCTTCCCTCAAACCCTGACACTTTCATATACTCTGCAAACATGATTCCCGATCTTAGAGTAAGTGCTGGACTCGAAATTCCCCTTTTCGCTCACCGGCTCAAGAAACGCATGTTTTTCTGAACTTACGTTCGTTGCGGAAAAAGTTGCCTTCATTCCTCACCAGTCATCACTTCCCGAGGCCCCGACGTGAGACTCTACTACCGGTCTGAGGCAAAAGTTACACCCAAAGAGCTGGCGCTTCCAGGGAAATTACGTGAAGAAACCCCACCTGCTTCCTCTCTTTGTTTTGTTTATTTCCTTGTTTTTGATGTTCTTTCCAGCATGCGCTCCTCTGTATAACCAACAATACTCGCGTGGGTATTTACTACTTTCACAATGCTAGCTTTCAAAGCGGCAAAGAGCGAGTTATTTTTTGTTTCGCAGAAACGCCGGCTATATTTGCTTTAAACGCAATTCTAAACTGAAAGGTTGATTGTTTATCTTGTCTGTTTAATTCCACTGTAACATTTCGGCGCTTTTCTACGTGGATTTCAAGTGTTTAAGACACAGACATCATGATTTAGAAATATTGCAATCAATTAAAATATTTTTTTTATCAAAAATGTGTTGTTTTATCGCTTATCCCCCTTTGCATTACGCTTCAGAAATCGTTAGAACAGGTTTGTGTGAAGGGGTCTGTGATGTTTATATTCAAAGACCTCAGCCCTCTTATTAGTCACAACATTTTTTTACCCTACCGCGCTGTGGGGTGAAAATGTTCAAATCAGCTGATTCATCTTGGGAAAGGAAACGCACCGCTGCAAAAACGATGACATAAGCGCAGTGAAGTACTTCTTATTGGACATAACGAGACGTTGGGAATGAGAAAGAGCCAATAGATGTAACAGGGAGGAGCAGCTTCACTGAAAACTCTCTCTCTTTGAACATGAGAAGGGGTCTTGTCCGATATTTGCATTTACAAACGAAACACCCTTATGCTACGTATACTAACCACTACATACTAAAAAGACACTCAAGTAATAAACAATATAATAGGCTGGTTTAGATTTAACCATTGAAATTGCAGTCTATAACAGTGCTCTGCTTTATTGTCTAGGTTAAAATAACATTTTTATGTTTAATACAGTGCCCTGATATAGGTTTTAGCTAGGTGTAATTTTTTATTAAACTCGAACAAGGCTACTAGATTAGAAAAATGCATTTGTAGTGCATAAGAACTGGGCTGGGGGATACGACCGCAAACAGCATGTCAGTTGTACAGGGCACTGTGCCATTGGGTGGGGTGTCCTGAGAGGAAACCGTTTGGGTTCTGCTGAATGTATGAGGTGTGAAAGCTGAACTTTGCTAACTAAGCAGACAATCGTGTCAATCGTCTGACGCTGCGACTAATGACGTGGCATCAGAATTATTATTAATATATAATAGTCACACATTAATTTATTAAATTAATTTAATTTACATTAAACCAAGAAATGTGGGGTATCACATACTGTCAGGACTCGGGTTTGATCACGGTCTCTCTGCATTTGTTAACATGCTGTATTATTACTTTTTTTTAGGTTTCCCAGGGGAAAGGAGCAGTCTACCCTTCTGTCATCATCAGGCAGTGTTGAATTTTAAATGGAACTGACTGAGACAGATGACGAAAAACTGGAGACAACGTCACTCAACCTGTACTAAATACATCAGAACTAGGTACGTTGCCTTGTCTGATACATATGTCACCTCCGTCTATATTGCCTTAAACAACACCTCATAAACACAGTTTCAGGACTGCATTAAAAACTAGATGGGTACATTTTCTGAAGAAAACTCACAAAATCTGAAGAAAATGTGAGTGGTGCTTGTTGTGGCAAAACTTGGGCCAGAATATTGTAACAATGTTAGCATGTTTTGTCATGAGGTTTACATGAGTAAACATGTTTTAGCATGATGCTAGTATGATGCTAATATGATTTATCATGATGCTAAAATGTTTTACCATGATGTTGATATGATTTAGCATAATGTTAGTGTGCTTTAGCATGATATTAGCATGACTTAACATGATGGTAACATTACTTAATACATAATGCTAGTATTATTTAACATTATGTTAGCATATTTAGCATGATGCTGGTATGATTTAACATGATGTTAATGTGTTTTGGCATGAAATAGCACAATAAAAGCGTGGTTTAGCATGATGCTAGCAGATGGTGCATCATAACTTGCCCAAGGGGCAACTCCAGTCATTCTCTGCTATAGATAGGGATGAAGTGTCAAAAATAATCACATCATCTAAATCAACAACATGTATGCTTGATCCTATACCTACCAGCTGTTAAAAGAGATGTTGCCTGAAATTATAGATCCTCTATATAGTATTATTAATTTATCATTTTATGTTGGGTGTGTCCCAAAAGCTAACAAACTGGCTGTTATCAGCCCCTAAAAAAACACAACTTGATCCCAGGGAACAAGTAAACTACAGACCCTTTTCAAATTTACCTTTTATCTCAAAAATACTGGAAAAGGTGGTGTCTTCACGGATATGTTCATTCCTGGAAAGAAATGGTATCTGTGAGAATTTCCAGTCAGGATTCAGGCCATATCATAGTACAGATGTTGTGCTTGGACTCTTATTTTGAAGTTCTCTGTTTGTTTCTGGTTGTTCCTGTTTTCATGCACTTCCTGTTTGTTAGTCATCATCACCTGTTTCACTTTGATTAATTACATTATTTAAGTTCCCCGTTTAGATTAGTCTAGTTTGTTGGTGATTGTTTGTATTTTGGATTCTTGTTTATGCCCTTGAGATCTTGTTCTTTGTATGTTTCTGGATTACTTGTATTATCGTCGCTACTGTGCACCTGTTGTTGATCATTACTTTCATTCATACGGTTAGTGTTTGTTTGTTTCTTGCTATAATTAAATACCTTTTACCATTTATCCCCGCGTCCTGCTCCGTGTCTAAGTTCCTCGAACGCTAACCGTAACAACAGAGACTGCTCCCATAAGAGTGACCTGTTGGCTTGCTTGCTGGGAGACTGCTGACGTCTAGCTTAGCCTAGGGTTTTGTAAATTGTAAACGTCTAATATTTTATTGTATATATTTTATGCATGTATTCTACACTATTTTGTTCTGTGTTTTATTATTATTCTTTGTTTCTTTATGTAAAGCTGCTTTAAAGCAATTGTAAAAAGCGCTATATAAATTAAATTGATCTGCTTTTGTCAGCTGATCGTGGCTGCGTATCTCTTCTAGTATTAGTCGACCTTAGCACAGCCTTTGACACTATTGACCACAGCATTCTTCTAAATAGGCTTGAAAATTATGTTGGAATAAATGGAACTGCACTGGCATGGTTTAAATCATATTTATAAATATGATTAATCATAATCATATTTATTCGATTCCAGTTTGTTGCTGTGAAAAAGTCCAATATGGAGTACTGCAGCGCTCAGGGCTCAGTTTTCATTGTCATAGTTTTCATTGTTATGCTGATTATACTCAGCTATACGTTTCTTCTCGGCCCAACGAGACTCATAAATTCAGCAAACTAACAGAATGCATAGTCGATGAAAAACTTTTTCTCCTATTAAATTCAGATTAAACAGAGGTTTTACTCATTGGACAAAAACCCTCCACATGGAACAACATAGAACACTGCCTTACTCTTGATGGATGCTCTATAAAGCCTGCATCATTAGCCAAAAATTGGTGTCATTTTTGATAACAATTTGTCCTTTGAAAACCACATTTCCAATTTTTTCAGCTTAAAAATATATCAAAACTATGACATATGCTCTTTAAGCCAGACACTGAAAAATTAATTCATGCATTCATGACATCAAGACTTGATTATTGCAATGCCCTACTTGGTGGCTGTTCTGCAAGATTAATAAAAAATTCCAGATTGTTTAGAATGCAGCAGACATAGTTCTCACAAGAACGAACAAGTATGACCATATAAGCCCAGTTTTGTTAACACTACACTGGGTGCCTATCAAGCATCATATAATTTTTTAGATTTTGCTGATTACTTACAAGGCCCTGAATGGTTTAGCTCCTCAATACCTACGCAAGCTCCTCTCCTATTACAGTCTTCGCGTTCACTGCGATCAGAAAATTCTGGCCAACTGTTAGTACCCAGAATTTCAAAAACAAGTGCTGGTGGTAGATCCTTCTCGTATTTGGCACCCAACCCTGGAATAGTCTTTCCAGTGTTGTCCGGGAGGCAGATACATTATGTCAGTTTAAATCTAAATTAAAGACCCACCTCTTTAATCTAGCCTACACATAGTCCTATGGATTTATTATCATCAAGATTTGATAGACTTCCTTAGTAAACTTAACAATTACATATATGCCTGTTTTATTCATGTCTACTTTAAGCTTAGTTAGTTTCTATAATTTGTTCCCTGCTTAGTCACAGCAGTGTGATGTTATGGCTGCAATTAGTAACATTATGCCTTGCCATTTTTGTTGGCACGATTTCTCAGTGCCCAACATTTTTTTATCAATAATAACTATAAATTATAATAATCAACTCTGTTTGTATCCAAGACAGTTGCAAATTGCAGCTTTAACGTGCCAGAGGAGAACTGGCCCTCCCAGTTGAGCCTGGCTTCTCCCAAGGTTTATTTTCCATCTATACATCATTGGAGTTTTGGTTCCTTGCCACTGTCACACTGTTGGCTTGCTTGCTAGGAAACTGCTGATGTGTAACTTAGCCTAGGGTGTTGTAAATTGTAAACTTCTAATATTTTTATTGTATATACTTTATGTATGTATGTATTCTACTTTTGCATGTTGTGTGTAGTTCATGGTACTATTGCAAATCACTTATACCCCTGTCCCATAAGATGTTATCTTTTATATGCCATCTCTATGTAAACTAGAACGCATATCTTGTTTAATGATTTTGCGGTTTTATTGGTTCAGTCAACCCTGTATTCATAAACATACTATAAACCTAGTATACCTAATTAGTATACCTTAAACATCTCACACATATTATTTACAATTATACCATTAACATGTATGCCATTTGTTGTGTGTTTTATTATTATTATTATTTTATATATATAAAGCTGCTTTGAAGCAATGTAACATTGTAAAAAGCGCTATATAAATAAAGTTTAATATAATTGAATTAAATTATACTAATATGATTAAACATGATGCTAGTATGTTTTAGCCTAATTAGTGTTGTGCTTGTATGATATAATATTTTGTGTTACTATAGCTCAGTTGGCAGAACATTGTGTTGTAGGTTTGATTCTCAAAAAAACACATACTGATCTGCCAAATGCATTAATGTAAACATGATGCTAGCATGGTTTAGCATGATAGGTATACTGAAATATCGGTTATTCATGATGTTATGCAGTTGCCAGGGTGCAGTAAATGTGAGTGTGAAGCTATGAATTTGCCAGGGAAATACCTAAAGCTCATTGACAGCCTGAGTCAAATAAGCCCACCCACGTCTCTACAAGGTTGTAATGCTGAGACATGACTTATTTATTACATGGTTACTAGGGTATCATAAATGGTTGCTAGGGTGTAGCTAGACAATTAACAGTGTAAAACTAATAGATGGATGTGTGACTGAATCAAGATCCAACTCCCATGTCTGTATGATGTTCTGGAGCTGAGAAATAGCAAATTCATGTTGGTTGCTAGGGTGCTTTAAAGGGTCACAACACCCTAAAACACATTTTTTGAGTTGTTTACAGATATATACATGTTGTACATTGCTTAAAACAGTAATATAGGTCACTAAAAATGTTA
>JAZGTJ010008649.1:0-20640 GCA_036877575.1 Botia almorhae
TATATTTTATTGTGGTTGTTTTATTTCTACAGATTCTTCACCCACAGATCACCCACACAGTAATCCGTGCAATAGTTTGCTGCTTTTTCAATAACGTGCAATTTTATAGTTTGTATATTTTATTGGTTGTTTTATTTCTATAGATTTATTCAGATTTATTTAGACTTATTCCATTTTTTAACTTAAATTTATACTGTTTGTGTCTCTGTGTTTTTGTGTGTTATAGCAGTCACTACATAAGCAATTTCCTGCGGGATCAATAAAGTTTTCTGATTCTGATTCTGATAATAGATAAGTTCCAGTATTCATTTCCCTCTGGTAGTGGAGCTGCAAGTTCTGCATGATCACTGTCAAATAGTTTTTGCATGAAGGTTACGCATTGTTCTTTCATATCTGGCCTCCATTCTAGGGTATGTCACAAGGAATCATCTGTTGGAAGCATCACCATAGTCCATAGAAAAACTTCATCCTCAATGAAGAGTGCAGGCCTAATATTAGTCTCAGTTCTTTTAAATAGATTCTGGTCTAAATTGTCTTTGCTCATGTTTCAGTGGGTTTCAAAGCTAAGTGGTTGGTGATCTTTTCTTTAATGTGTACATGATTTGTACAAGGAATAAACATTAAGGGTCTTCAATTTTCTAAGATGTTTGTCCTAAAATTGGAAACACGGGTTTGTGTGGGTCGTTTATTTGTTTTCTCACCTTATGAACTCTGAGTATGTTTTGCCTAAGCAACAGGAAGATGTGGGCTTCAGGGCCAAAAGCTAGGATTTCAGATGCAATTTGCTTCAGCTGAGGTTGATAAAGAGCAGCTTCAGGTGTTGGAATTTGTGGTTGTTGAATATTTCGTTACATTTCATTATTGTTGGATATTCAACACTAATCTGCTGACACCTTTCGCTGCTTTGATAGTCATTTGTTTTTCTTTCTAAACACAATTGATCCAACACGCCAATCTGGTTTCAAGTCATCTATCGGATGGCATGCTGATGATTTTTAATTTTATGTTTGGACTCTGCTCGTTGTTGTATTATTCCTTCAGTTAATAAACTACTAACCTGCAATTGAATATCTCCTTGGTTCCTGTCCAGACCCTTATATAACTTTGAAATTAAAGGGTTCATTTTATTACCAGTAATGCATTAGCAAACATGAACAATGGGTGATATATTAAAATAGATTAGGTTAAATTCTTGTTTTAATTAGCTCTTTTTGCTTCTGTTGTGTTACTGTGCCTTTACAAGTACTAATTTAAAACTTTGTAAAACAGAGCTAATGCTAAAGCTAGGTTTAACTGTTCTAGCATACTAATTTAATATTGTATTTACCCTGTAGGTACACAGAACAAGAGGGTAACTAGCACCACTTTAATTTACAGACCGCAACTGTTGTATTTACCCTGTAACTACACAGAACAAGGGGGTAACAAGCACTACGTTGATTTACAGCCCGCAACTGTTGTATTTACCCTGTTACTACACAGAACAAGGGGGTAACTAGCACCACTTTAATATACAGCCCGCAACTGTTGTATTTACCCTGTAACTACACAGAACACGGGGGTAACAAGCACCACTTTAATTTACAGCCCGCAACTGTTGTATTTACCCTATAACTACACAGAACAAGGGAAAAACAAGTTGGACTTAAACACAGAACAAGACTATTTGCACAGTAATTACAGAGAAAACTATCGTAGAAGTTTTAATTGTTTGATGGCCAAATTGAACTCTTTTTTATTTTTTTTGCTATAAAAACAGTATACATCCACTGAAATACAAATGTTGTATCATGCTATCAACAGCTGCAAAGAGGTAATTGAAATTAAGCTGCATTGAACCTTGATGGTATATGCAAAGTTGCAAAGCATGCAAAGTTATTTGATGATAGTGGTGTTGCTGTTGCTGGTGTGTCTGAGGTCGACAAATAATCTTTTATAAGGTAAGTAGACTCGTGAATTATAAATCATAACAGAAACTTGTTAACTCATTTCACTAGATGTCCAGTTTTGTTGTTTAGTAATCTCCACCATGTATCCTTTAATAAGAGAATTTGTAGACCTACCCCATGGTGAAAAAATACCTAGGCCTGTAATAAAATGGGCTACCAATATAAAATTATGAAAAGTTTATTTTTTTTCTAAATCACTCATAAACATAAGATTGTTGTTTAGGTCATACATATCATACCACGCAATATTAGGATGGGTACCCCTTAGTTTTAAAATACTTAAAGTATAAATGATTTATAATTTCACTGATTGTTACCCCTTTATTCCCCAAACGTCGCATTTTATTCCCCTATAGGTACTGAATAGATACACTACAATTACAAAAAATATATGCGGTAACTTCAGTTTACTTACGCAGTTCGTTGCATGTTAATTATCTGGTTTGTTACCCACTTATGACCCAAACGTAACACATTGTTCCCTTTTATCTACCCGTACATTCTTTATAGGTACACTACAATTACAGAAACGTACACCGTAAATTCAATATACTTACGCAGTTCTTTGCGGGTTGTAATCTAAAACGTTACCCAGATATTCAGACCCTTTCCCCAAATAACATACAATCAGCCTCTGTTTTCAGTTCTTTCCACCCTTAGTGGGGGGAATATCTTACACATGCTTGATACAGAGTACAAATAACACTTAATCCACAGTGCTTGTGTGCAGTGTAAACAAAAGAAACTTTATAACCAGAGTTAAAACATGTTAGAATTTGCTTCTTTCATAAATTGTCTTTTGTACAAAGGCAACAATATACTTTTACTACTTTAAATAAAGTAGTAAAAGTACAAAAAACATTGGCTGACACTTTTTCATTTTTATAAAGTACTATTCAGATATCAGTGGAAGAATGTCCTGTTCTTGTTAAACTGAGATTATGTCCCTATTTAAACAATTACGAAACAATTGTGTTTATAAACAAACATGCATTACATGTTTACCAGTATGAGGGCTGGCTCAGATGGGCTGATTGCGCCAGTTGCTATTTTCTTGAATCAGTATCTTAATCATTTGGATCAGAAGTTTGCAACCTAAATGTTGTCTGCTTGTAATGATGATGGTGATGATTATGGGATCCATAAGCAGCGTTTTAGCTAATAATCGGCAACAGACAAATAACAATAACAATGGCAGAGCAAAGCGATAACAATATCCAGGAAAGGGTCGGGGCAGGCAGAAAATCATAAATGGTATAGACTGTCCAATAAACAAGGCAGGCGGCAAACAGGCAAGAAACGGTAAACAATCAGAGATCAAACACGATATAACAATGCAAGGGAAACCTCTCAGAAATGATAGCAACAGCAAATCAAGACTTCACATGGTTCGCATGGAGAGAACAATTTAATTGTCCTGGGGCAGCACCAGTCCTTGTCATGGGAGCACCAGGCTCCACCGACATTCAGCGTTTACAGTCACCTGAGTACTGATCACCTGCACCTGATTCCAATTAAGGACATTTTATAAGCACACACACTCCACTCACCCGTTGTCTGATCTCAACCACGGAAACAGACTCATCTCCATGCTCTACTGCTTACCTGCTCCAGTTCGTGTTTGTCTCCAAGATCTCCTTCGTGGTATCCCCCGTTGTGTGTGTGACTTACCACCATCTCCAGTCTCCATCGTCAGCTCCTGGATTTCCATTGTCAGTATCCTCATTACCATTCCTGTTATAGATATATATATGGACATTATCATATATGTTTACCCATTACCACTCTGTACAATAAATACACCTGTTGGCTTAACTACCATACACACACACACACACACACACACACATATATATATATGCACTGTGCCATAAAGACAATATCTTCTCACTTTCAGTCCAGTGCAGTTTGAAGACAATGTATGTGTGTATGTGTGGTTTAGAAGTCGCTGCTGATGGAGAGTAAGGGGTGGAGAGCTAATGGTTAAGGGAAATGCCTTGCGTTAATCAAATATAACAGGTGTTCTTATTTTGAAGTGAGTCGAGAGACAGGATAAGAGCATAGCTGCATGAGAGTGAGGGGGCAGAAAGAAACCAGCGTGCTGTGCAGACGCGAGCCTGAAGTTGACGTTTGTTCAGCACATCAGTGAGCAGCTAGGGTTATGGTTATGACTGCCCACCCAGATGCTTTTCTTATCCTGGCTGGGGATTTCAGCCTTGCAGACCTAAAGAGTGTGTTTCCCAAAATACAGAGACACATAGACTTTCCAATATGGGAAAATAACACACTGGACCTTTTTACACCAGACTGAGAGGAGTTTACAAGGCTTTCCCCCTCCCCCACCTTGGTGCCTTAGACCACATTACTGTCATGCTAATGCCTGCTTACAGACCACTTGTTAAAGTCAACAAGCAGATACAAGTTTGGCCGGAAGGGTCTTCAGAAGCTTTACAGGACTGCTTCAACACCACTGACTGGAGTATGTTTAAGCAGGCTGCCACATACAACAACACCATTGACCTCCAGGAGTGCGCAGAGACTGTTACAGCCTTTATCAACAAATGCACTGATGTAACAGTCACCAAAACCATCACTGTCTGTGCCAATCAAAAGCCATGGCTGACAGGGGAGGTCTACAGCCTCCTGATGGCTCGGAAAGTTGACTTGAGAGCTGGAGATGAGCATTGGTCTGCTAGCTATCTTTATCATATTTACAAGCTCTGTTTGCACTACACTGTTTGCATTTGCACTACGCTGTTTGGTTTGCACTCTCTGCCATGTGCCCTTACTTGTATATTGTATTTTTCTTTTTTTCCTTTTTTTAGATTATGTATATAATTGTATTTATCTAGTCTTTTTAAAACTCTACCTTTTGTTTTTAATATTATCTGTTATGCATCAAGGGTCTGAGAGTAACGCAATTTCAATTCTCTGTATGTCCTGTACATGTGGCAGAATTGACAATAACGCTGACTTTGACTTGTTTATTATTACTTGCCACTTTTGTTCATTGGTCTCTTTTTGTTTGAAGCAATGATACAATTTGTTTTCTGATATGGTACATTGTTTTCCTAATTAAAGTCAACGCAGTAAACACAGCCGCTCTCGGGACTCAAGTCCTTCGTTTATGTAAACCAGTGAGAAACAGAATTGTCACAGTGGTGCTAAAACCCAGGATAATAAAATCCCATTCTTTTCTTTTTTTAATGGAATACGCTCCCATGAAGTCCGTGCTGCTGGGTGAGTTGGTCAAGTCCCTCACTAACCTCCATCACACACAACATCAACCTCTCCAGGACCTTCGGGAGGGCATTTCTGGGATCAGTGTACATCCATAGATATGGATACAGTGATCCAGGTCCCCGAAGTGCCAGTGAGAACCCCCGATCGAGCTTGGAAGTATTATATAACAGTAAGTGTTAGGGGAAATACATATCAGGCTTTGGTGGATTCAGGTTGCAACCAGACTCAAAAAAAGCATGGAGTCAAGATGGCGCTTAATCCCCACCTCAGCCACCCTGTCATTTTGGGAATGAATTGGCCACTATTTTCAACGGTATTAATGTGCAAGGGTGGCTCCTGCAGAGTCCTAGCCGACCGGGATGTGAGACTGGCTGGGGCTGGGAGGAAAGCTCAGGACCCTCTGGAACGGTTCTGGGAGAAGGTGACTCAACGGAGGGGGAGGCAACAGCCTGCTCTCCCCTCTGGGACTTCCTCTCTGGAGCAGTCTAGAGACTACACATTGCGCCATGCATTTAACAATGTACAGATGATAGATGGTACCCTCGTGGTCCCTGGCTGGACCTTCTCGTACCCGTTTTGCAGTGATCCAAAATAGGTAATATCATGTGACACAGGACGTACAGTTATTGATACCGATGGGCCACCCGAAAATGCTTTTCCAGGCGACTTATTATAATCCTATGGCCGGGTATTTAGGAGAGGATAAAACCCTCAACCATCTCATGTCCCAATTTTATTGGCCAGGCATTACCTGAACTCTCCAGATCTCCTTTGCGAAGTCTTAATTTGCATTGCTATCATTTCTGAACGTTTATCCCTGTTTGCCTTGTGTTTGATTTGGATTGTCTATCGTTCTCACCTGTTCACTGCCAGCCTTTTGACCTTGGATTACTCACTCTCGTTTGTTTGCCGCCTGTCTCGACCCTTGCCTGCATATTGTTATTTTTTTGTGGCTTGCCTATTGTGCCTTTACTGTTTACCTGTTGCAGATTACTGCCTGCTTAACCAAAATTTCAATAAAACGCTGCATATTGATCCCAACGCCTCTGATCCATCATTACAGAAGACTTCGCTGCTTCACAATCCAGCAGCTATCATTCAACTCTCTGCTGAGATGTCTGTGCAGGCCAACCAACTAGCGATGCACCAGCATCAGCTCGCTTGGTTAACAAATCTCTCCGAGGAGCTGGTTCGTACGCTACAGGGATTATGAACGGGGCCATCCGAATGTCTCCTGTGTCTCCACCGCCACCAGCATCTGCAGCAATTAGCCCTCCCCTTGCATTCCCTGTATGATTTTGCATTCCCCGTATGATTTTTGCGTTCCTCTGTTTTTCCTTACGTTCAACAAGTTTCTTCGGCAATTTAAAGAAGTCTTCAAACACCCAGTGGAGAGTAAAAGCCCAGGTGAACAGCTGCTCACGCTTTCTCAGGGCCGGAGAACTCCAGTTCTGCACTCTTGCTGCTCAGACGGAGTGGATGAAACTACTTTTCTGCAAAGGACTTACCGTTAAATTACAGGCCGAATTAACCCTTTGAGGTCAGAGGAGGTGCCAGCTGTCATTTTTTTTAGCTGCAATTATTATTTAAGTTTGTGGTCATACAAATTATAGAAAAACATCATTAAAAACTATAAAGGGTCTACTTTTATTTTGGTACTCTTTCAATGGAAACAAAATGAAAAAAAATTAAGAAAAATAAAGAAAACAAATAGGATGCACTTTCTGCCGACTCCTTCTAAAGCAAACTTTTTTTTTGAGGTGTGTGACAAAATGAGCTGTAGCTCAGTAAATACTTAATTTACAGGTTTAAAAAAATATGTCTAAATAAAGCTTAAAACATCTGCTATTGAATGAGCTACATCGCAAATAAATATTAGCTGATTATGTGATACGCGCAAGAGTATAAAAGTATTCTGCAGGCACTAATTAGAACTAATGCAGACCCCCCCTCGCTACCATAAGTTATTAGTTACAGCGAGAGGTGAAAATGGTATGATGAAACTGTTCATAAAATAGAGACTCAAACATAAAAGAATCTGCCACATGCTGTAAATGTAAATTCAACTGTTATTATTCAACTAGCCTATTGTTGCTAAATATAAAATCAGTTGTAATAGTTTACACACGTGTGCTTAAGGCCTTATTTTTCTTGTATATTATGTTTTATCCATCAGGTGAATTCGGGAAGGCCCACTTGTGTTTGTGAAATGGATGGATACACGAGGGGTCTCTGTCTGTATAACAATCCATGCTTCTTTCACTGGAGACACTGTATGCAGAAGGATGAAAACACAGCATGCATGGAAAACAACAGCTATTCCTTGTCCTGCACCTGTGGCTGCCCTGAAGTTGAGCTAGCCTCAAATCCCAGCCATCTTGTCACTGCCGGATCTGCATTGTTTGCAAGGCAGTACGTGGCAAAACACAACAAACACCATGGAATTGCCAGTCATGCAATGTACACTTGTGTTTTCAGTTGAACAGGAACTGTTTCCAGGAGTGGCACAAAGATATGTAATATTCTATACTCTATCTACTACCCATACATACATATGTTTACATGTACACTATTATTCATTTATATATATAAAAAGAATAATGAAAATAAAAACGTGACTTTTCCTGTGACTTCTCTCATTCTTACTTCTATGGGCCATTAGGAGGCGGATGGTCCCTTAGGGGAGGGCCTTTCTTTCCTCAGGTGTAAATCACATCAATATTTATGACCATTGACACTCCCTCGCATACAGTCCTTCTAACACCAAAACTGTCTTACAAAATGTAAATCAATCTATTGGTTTATGTGATATACTGTAAAACATGATTTTTACACATAGAACTGTCAATCCAAATGGACAATTTAATTCGTTCCCGCAGACCTAGTATATTTCTGCCTAGAATGGAAGTACCAACCACTCATGAACCTATGCAACTGGGCTACACTGACCCATGGAGCATGAACGGAGAATAATGTTGCATCTTTTTTTATATTAATATTGTCAGTCTGGTCAACTCAAAGTTTCATGCCCAGTTCAACCTAACTCTCGTGGAGGCGGTAGATGGAAAACCTTTGGGGTTAGGGAGGATCCGACATCAGACCAGAGAAATCCAGCTACATATAGGTGCATTACACTCCGAGACCATACAGTTTTACATAAACCCTTCTCCTCATCACCCCATCATTCTAGGTCTACCGTGGTTGCACTCACATAATCATACCATTTCATGGAAGGAAGGCCATATAACTCAGTGAGGAGGTACCTGTCACAAACATTGGCTTGCCCAAGTTATTCATCCTAGTAATCTCCCACAGTTAACTAATGAGCAGATCCCGTCTCAATCCTATTTGCCCTCTGAGTACGCCAATCTACCGGAAGTATTTAGTAAATGTAATGCAATTACCCCCTCATACAGAAACTGACTGTGCCATTGATCTTGTACAGGGAGCTACTCCCCCTAGGGGTAGAATCTTTCCCCTTTCACAACCTGAATCTGACGCCATGAAATCCTACATTGAAGAAGGGTGTTCACTTAAGAACATCCAACATGTCAGAGCCGTTCTCAAATGCTTTATTCAACATCAACTGTATGTAAAAGAACAAAAATGTGAGTTCCATCGAACCAGTACCTCCTTCCTGGGTTATGTCATTAGTCACGAGGGGGTAGTCATGGCCGAAGAAAAAGTCAAGGCGGTAACTACGTGGCCCTGATCAACAACGGTAATGGAACTTTATGTATCGGAACTTTATGGAATTATGTATCGCCCCGGGTCAAAGAATACCAAAGCGGACGCTTTATCTCGCCAAGCAGAAGAACCTCCTCTGTACTTCGTGACTGTACTCACATCAGGAGCTGCCTCGTAGGGGGGGGGGGTGGATCTGTAACAAAGGGAACTCCAGTTCTGCCACCTCCGCACCAGCAGAGGGTGCCATCACCCGAATACTAATCCATCCTCCAGGACTACATCTCCCATAGTGCACACTACCAAGAAGTAATCAACACCATGGATCACCTGTGAACAATTGGCCAAACCTTATTTAACCTGAACTCTCCAGATCCTCTTTGCAGAGTCTTGATTTGCATTGCTATCATTTCTGAGAATTTATCCATGTTTGACTTAGTGTGTTCGATTTGATTCATTTCAATAAAACGCCTTCATTACAATGAGTCTCAGAATGTCCAGGGTTTATATAGCTTGACTGATTGGGAACAGATGCGGCAAACAGGAAGTAATCAACCCTAGGTATGGGGAACATGGAAATTGTAGTCCAAAACCAACTAGTACTCTGGCGAAGACTCCCTCTGGTGGCTGGGAGGAGGTGGAGCGGCAGCCTTCTCAGTTACAATAACCCATACTATTTCTTATTTATCTTTTTAAGGCCTTAACTATATGCAGTGTATCTGGCTTTATTCTGTGTATAAACTTGACTTTGATGAACACACAAAAGACTGATGATTTGTTCCTGTAACACAACACTTCACTATAAGGCTCTGTTCGTTATCATTAGTTTATGCACAATGAACTAACATGAACAATATTAATGTTTGCATTAACTAACAACTAACAAAAATCAATGAATGCTGTAATAATAAATTGTTCATTGTTCATGTTAGCTAATGCATTAACTAATGTTAACAGATTCAACTTCTGATTTAAAATATGCATTAGTAAATGTAAAATATACTGTTTTGTTATATAATGATTGGTAATGAATTGTTTAAGTTGTTAACTAATGTTAACAAATGACACCTTATTATAAAGTGTTGCCCAAAGTGTCCAAATGTCGCCAGGTATATTTGTAATGCAACACTAGCTAAAATCTGGAAAACAAATGTCACAAACTGTGCGTGAGAAAGGGAAAGCACGGCAAGGGGGCGGGGGTCCGTACTAGGCTAAAAACAAACACTAGCTGGCCGGCTCTCCCATCCATCCTGCTCTCCAATGTCTGCTCCCTGGAAAATAAATTGGATTACGTCCGACTCCAGCAAACTACGCGGCGTGGGTTCATAGACTGCTGCATCTTTGTTTTCACAGAGATGTGGGTCAGCGACAGAGTTCCGGACACCGCCATTCAGCTAGACGGGCTGACTTTGTTCTGTGCCGACAGAAACACAGCTCTGTGCGATAAGGCTTGCGGCGGTGAATTGTGTGTTAGCATCAACACGGAATGGTGCAAGAACTCAGTGCTAGTCTCTAGTTACTGCTCATTGCTGGTGGAGTKTGTGAYTGTTAGATGCAGACCTTTTTATTTACCACAGGAATTTACCACTGTTCTCATAATCCATGGGGCATAATATATGGGGCTATTAGTGAGCTGCAGAACTCAAACCCCGACGGACTATTTATTGTTGCTGGAGATTTCAATCATGCAAATCTTAGGTTAGTGCTTTCTAAATTCAATCAGTATTTGGACTTTGCAATGAGAGGGAAGAACATGCTGGATATTGTTTACACAAACATCCCTGGCGCATACCGTGCAGAGCCCCGCCCCCACCTCGGCTACTCAGACCTGTTATGCTAATCCCAGCATACAGACCGCTAGTCAGACGCTCAAAACCGGTTCTGAAGCAGGTGAAAACCTGGCCAGCAGGAGTCATCTTTGCTCTTCAGTACTGTTTTGAACACACTGAGTGGCACATGTTCAGGGAAGCGGCAACTGACGGCGACTTCACCAACTTGAAGGAATACGTAACATCAGTGACCTGCTACAATGATACCCTGCATTCATGACGTCACCGTCTCCAAGACCATCACCACACGTTCAACCAGAAACCGTGCATAACTTCAGAGGTGTGTGCGCTACTGAGGACCCAAGACTCCGCTTTCAGAGCAGGCGACAGAGCGGCCCTAAGAACAGCGAGGGCCAAACTGTCTAGGGTTATCAGAAAGGCTAAGTGCTCACACGCTCAGGATATCCACAACCATTTCGAGACCAGCAAAGACGCATGTGGCAGGGCATCCAGGCCATCACCAACTACAGGACAACATCACCTGCCTGTGACAGTGATGCCTCCCTCCCATATATATATATATATATATATAAACACACACACACACACAACTGGGCATTCCCCACCTTTCTTTTTGCACATCTGGGCATTCCCCACCTTTCTTTTGCACATCTGGCTGCCAATAATGTTTACACTGTTAACACTTATGTTTTTACTACTGTCTTGCACTGTCTGCACATGTTTTGCACCTGTGCACTTTATGTATATATTATGTTTAATTTATGTAGCCCTGTATGTCTCTGATGTTTAGTGTTTTTCTTATGTAGGCACCTTGGTCTGGAGAAACGTTGCCTTGTTTCACTATGTACTTGTATATGGCTGAAATGACAATAAACTCCACTTATAACTTGTAACTTGTAAATCCAAAGGTCGGGGCAGGCGGCAGACAGGTGAGAAATGGTAAACAATCCAAATCGTACACAGCTAATCAAACAGAAAAAAGCGGTCAGAAATGTATGCATGGCAAAACAAGACTTCGGAGTTCAGTTTTAATAGACCGGGCTGATTGTCCACAGGTGATCAAGGCAGTGATTATTCCCTGACGGGGTGTATGATGGGAAATGTAGTCCAGGGTGATGTCAATGTTGTCAATGTCAATGTTCCGGTGACGACGGTTCCCTCTGCTGGCACGGAGAAGGCAGAACTGGAGTCTCCTCTGTAACAGAACATCACCCCCTTCTGTGAGTGGCTCCTGACACGAGGAGCCATGCGACACCGGGGT
Source organism: Botia almorhae (assembly GCA_036877575.1). Taxonomy (NCBI): domain Eukaryota; kingdom Metazoa; phylum Chordata; class Actinopteri; order Cypriniformes; family Botiidae; genus Botia; species Botia almorhae. The sequence continues at coordinate 11,928 of JAZGTJ010008649.1, forward strand.
CTTCTGGCTTTTCCGAATGCGCTTGATTAAACTGCTCGGTGAGAGTGGCGTCCAGGATGGCGTACAGGATGTCTGCTGTGGAAAGTGGGAGAGATACGGTAGTTAGCTAGTAGTTCTAAACAAAAAGACAGGAGAAATTTGACAAGAGGTTTTGAATGAGCCTACGTACCTTGGGTTTAATTTCTTGCATGGTATGTTGAGCCGAAGGTCACGAGTAGACAACCAGACCCACTGTCCGGGAGCATAGCTGGGACCCTAATGTCTTTGGTGGCGAACAGCATGGAGAAGGTATGCTTACATTAACCCCTAGATTTTTACCCTCAAGTTAAATTGCAGACCTCTGTCCGACACAATGTCTTCAAAGATACCATATAACCAGTACACAGTTGTATAGAGTTTCAGCAGTTTCTAGAGCGGTAGGTAATTTGGGAAGAGAAATAATGTGGCACGACTTGGAACAATTATCAATGACAGTCAAAATTACCCTGTAAAACACTATCTGCTTTGGTGTTTTTGGACCCAGAGCATTATGTGACCGTGAAATTAAATCTTGTGAAAAACAGAGCCCATCTAGCCTGTCTCGAATTTAGCCGTTTGGCAGTGCGGACATATTCAAGGTTTTTATGGTCCGTGAGCACAGTAAATGGATAGTGGGCCCCCTCTAAACAGTGCTGCCATTCTTCTAAGGCTAATTTTATCGTTAGAAGTTTGCAAAGCCTATGAGTCATTGCAGTTCTTTAATAGTTTTGAGTCTTGGCCATTCGGTTACGGCTTTGACTTTGCTCTCGTCCATGGCCACCCCATCCTGGCTAATAATGTAACCCAGAAAGAAGGTACAAGTGCAATGGAATTTGCATTTCTGCCCTTGAGAATGGCCCTAACATGTTGAACATGTTCTTCTAAGGTTTCTGAATAAATATGTCATCAATGTAAATGATAACCCATCTTTCTAGCATATCCCAAAAAATATTGTTCATGAATGATTGGATGGGCTGTTGGCTAGTCTGAATGGCATAACAAGTTATTCATAATACCCACTGGTTGTGGAAAATGTCTTCCACTCATCGCCCTCATTGATATGAAGTAAGTTATATGCATTGCGTAAATGGAGCTTGGTGTAAAATTTAGCCTGTCTTAGTTGTTCTAATGCGACTGGTACGAGTAGGAGAAGGTAACGAAATTTAACAGCCTTTTTTTAAGCCTCAACTTCAACTTAGTCAGAATAGACAGAAGGCAAAGAGGACTGGTATTTATCAGGAATTTTCATCTCTTGAGAGGGTCTATTTGAACGAATAACCTGTGTAAGACACTGACCGAAACAGGTACCTCCCTGCTGGGTTACCTGACCCTCCTTCCAGGAAATAGTGGGGTTATGAGTGCATATTCAGGGAAGACCAAGGATGGCAGCGTGGTGAGGGGATGTAATTATGTAGAAACTAATTTTTTTTCTGAATGGAGGGTGCTAATGTGGAGTTGGACCTTACTGGTTTGATGCTGTATTGTCCCTGACCCCAGAGGTCTTCCATCTATCGCCTCCACTGTTAGGGATGAATTACAGGTGGTTTGGGGGATATTATTCAATTGAGCGTAAGTTAGTGACATAAAATTACCTGCTGCTCTGGAGTCAATTAATGCTACGGCAGTTACTGTGCTCACAGATGTGGTAATCTCAACATTGACTGTAATATTAGTAGAATTTGAGATTTTGAGAATGAGAATTTTGAGAATTTGAGAAAGAAGGGTGGAACTCACCAAGATTCAAGTTGGATTTGGTCTTACGGGGCAAGATGCTTTTAAATGACTGCTATAATGCTATAAACTATAAACTAATCACCAGTACTCGCATTTGGATTATACATCTATTCAATAAAAAGTCATATGTGCTATGAAGATATTATGTATTATCATTAATTTATGTATTTATATTACAAGACCAAGAAAACATATCTCAGTTAGTTGTGAACTTAGTTGTGAACTTAGCAACATTTTAAATCTGATTTCTTTTGATGAACATGGATTATTGAAGCATTTAATTACTGTGATTTATTGTGAGTCAGTCTCACATAAACATGTTCAATCACATTTGTCCTGGGGGAAAGCAAAATTGAGAATTGCTTTAAGATCACCTGATTCTCTTTCTCCCCCCCACCTTAAAAATAAATACTAAAGTAAAATACATTGCATTGGGCATTCAGGATCAACACAGCACCTTTTGGTGCCTCTGAGTCTTCCTGTGAATGTTGGTCATTTGCTTATGATTCAGTCAAAGGCCTGAAACAAAAGTGAATGCCAAACCTTTTGCGTGTGAACCCTTCTTTATCTCTATGATAATGAAGTGGTCTGAGTGAATTGTGTTAATGAGACTAAGGTTTGATGGGATGCCAGGGTCTGGGGTGGGGTTGTTACTTCCAACTGTGCTTTGTTTATTTTCACCTAAGTGCTTTGTTACCATTTGAAGGGACTGCTCCCCCAAATGGCTATAAATGTAATGTATGTTAACTTTCAGTCAGACTTAAGTCAGACTGCCCAAGCTGTACAATCTGACCTGTAGAGTTGTGTTCATAATCTTTCTGCAATAAAGACTACTGCTGAAGAAAATTCAAGTTTACTGGTCTTTGCTGGAAAAAGTTTCCAACAGTCCTCAAAATCTAAACAAAAATTATATTTTGCATAAAGAACATGAAGCCTAATTCCAATATTCAATTATTTTTATTGTGACAAAATATCGTATCATACCACAACAGAGCAACAATCTCTTTTATTACTCAGAATTTTTTGTAAATTCTATTTTTCTCAAATATGATTCTCATTTAATTCTCTTTACTATACTACATTTAAAAAAGCATAAAGGCAGTACAACAAATATTACCATAGAATAATTTAAATTGTAAATAATACAGTTCATTCAGAAAGTATTCATACCCCCTTCACATTTTTAAATTTTTGTTGCAAGCTGATACTACAATTGTTTACATTCATTTTTTTCCAATTTACACTCAGTACCTCACAATGACAATAAATAAATAGAGAATTTAAAAAAATTAGAAATATCCATAAATTTATTAAAAAGAATAAACTGAATTGACGTAATATTTAGACCCTTTACTTGGTACTTATGGTACTTTACTTGGAAGCACCTTTGGCAACAATTACAGCCTTGAGTCTTTTCGGGTATGACACATCAAAACCTTTGCACATCTGGATTGGGGGATTTTCTGATAAGGACCTTCAGTGGACAGCCATTCTCAGGTCTCTCCAGATGTTAGATAGGGTTTATGTTAGTGCTGGCTTTGGCTGGGCCACTTTAGGACATTCACTAAGTTGTCCCTAAGCCACTCTTGTGCTGTCTTGGCTATGTGCTTATGATCATTGTTATGTTGGAAGGTTAACTTTTGAGGTCCTGAGCACTGTGAAACAGGTTATCATTGAGGATAACACTTTACCAGTCTCACAGTCCCTGATGCTGAAAAACATCCCCACAGCATGATGCCATCATAACATATAGAATCCAGGTTTAATTAGACCGGAGTATCTTGTTCCCACAGTCTGAAAGTCCTTTACTGTGTTTTGCACTGAGAGGAGGCTTTTATCTAGCCACTCTGCCAAAAAGTCTAGATTGGTGGATTGGTTGCAGTGACGATTGTTCTACTGCAACTTTGTCCCATCTCCACACAGGACCTCTGGAGCTCAGTCAGAATGAACACTGGGTTCTTGGTCACCTCTTTTACTGTGGCCTTCTTCACCATTGCTCAGCTTGCCCAGGTGACCAGCTCTTGGAAGACTCCTGGTTGTGCCAAACCTCCCTTCATTTAAGAATTATGGGGGCCAATGTGCCATTGGACACATTCAGTGCAGGAGATTTTACATTGGAACAGGAGCCTTGCAACAATCCTTTCTCTGAGCACTGCATGCAGTTCTTGTTCTGAAGACTTATGCTAATGTGGTATTTCAGTTTTTCTTTTTTCAACCACTTGCAAACATTTTAAATTCTGTTTTTACTTTGCCATTATGGGGTACTGAGTGTAGATTAATGAAAAAATAATTTATTTACACAATTGTTGTGTTGGGCTGCAACATATGAGTATGTGAAGTATGTGAAAGAACCATGCATATAAAGTATAATAATGTGATGGGAAAGGTTTACATTTATTTTACATTTATTCATTTAGCAGATTCTTTTTTCCAAAGCGACTTACAAAAGATGTTTACAGTCACAGATTGTGCTTTATAAAACAAGGCAAAGAAGCGGAGTTCGCCCAATTTCTCATTCCTCATACAGAGAGCAAGATGGGGGCCCATTATTGCTAAAGAGCCTACCAGAGAATGAGAGATCAGGAGGGGAGAGAAATAGAGATGAGAAAAGAACAATGTATAACATAGACTCTCTTTAACACCAGTTGAGCTTGTCTTCCTCCATTTTTAAACAGCTCAATGGTATGAGAATATTTCATATTTTTGTGCTCTCACCATTGATCTCCAGAATTTCATCACCAACCTGAAAACAGTGGACACCTTAATTAGCTCATAAAAGCGTCACTGGTAAGATCAGGTAATTTTGTACTATAATAACTTTATGCATCCAAATACTGTTGGTGACTTCAGAAATGGGTTAATAATCCTAGGTACACATTTAACTGGAAAACATGAAACAAGATTATTGTTTACACAGGGTTAAGAATGACAAGGTGTTAAAAAGTGTGACAAGTGTTAGTCCTTCCATACTTGGCTCAAAACCTGCTGCCTTAAAAAAACTTTAAATAACAACTGTTATTACATGTAAAAAGTTAAAATTATATACTACATGAAATTTACTACAATGGGCCATGGTCATACTCTCATCTTCCCATTTCTTACTGCAGTTCTATCTTCAGCTTATTGAAGCACATACAGATCCATGTTATATTTTTTGCTATATATAATATATTGAAATACAAACAAGACGAAAGGGTAATATAGCTACAAGCAGTAATGAAGGGCCCAGGCACTACAGTGTCATCACGCTACATCTAGTACATCTCAGAAAATTATGCATAGCTGTCACATGCATTTAAAGTGTCAGGACCAAGTTTTTGTTTGTATTGTAAATTGTCCATGTTTTGTTGTGTTGGAGCACATGGCAAGCTGTCAAAATAAAAACACAATGCTGTTATTGTGGCGTCTACTCTGCCCCCTTGTTTCCTTGTTAGCTACAACCCCTTGTTACCTTATTGTGGATCATACCCTTCACCTGTTGTTCCTCCCCTTATTCTGCCTGACCTCTCTAGTCTAGTCTTGTCTCTACTCCTTGTTTTAGACTGGGTTTTCTGTCTCTGTCTGTCCAGTTTATTGACCAAGTCTGCCCAGCCTCTTGATCATCATCCTGCCTGCCTCGGGATCCCTCCACCTGACCAACACCCCAGGAGTTTTCCAGGCCCTTATTAATGATGTTAAAACATGATAAATAAGTTTGGCTTTGTCTACCTGGATGAAATTCTTATCTTTTCTCCCTCTCTCCAGGTTCATACTCAGCACATCAAGTATGAACTTGATTGAACTTGAGGGTACTTCAAAGGCTTCTAGAAAATCAGTTGTTTGTCAAGGTGGGGAAGTGCGAATTCCATGCCAAGTTTACATTTCTGGGGCACATTATTTCAGCTGAGGGGATCAAGGCTGATTCCACCAAGGTAAGGGCTGTGGCCGACTTCCACAAGGCATTGCAGCATTTCCTGGGTTTTGTTAACTTCTATAGATGATGCTACAGAAACTTCAGTCAGGTAGCTGCATCTCTTATGGATTTAACCTCCACCAAGGTATCATTTAGGTGGAACCCGCAAGGTCAGGGCCCTTAATCCTTAATGCATCTGCTCATGCTCTGTTTTCCTGATCCTGATCCAGTTCATACAATACCAATGTACCAAGTTTGATGACCGTAGGCAAAACTAACCCTGTCACTTGAGTCAAAATGGGGTGCTATAAAGCCACTCAACATTCCCGTCTATGCTTTTGCATACACCTAATGGCTGACTACTATGATGTGTGCCAAATTTCATGTCATTTTAAGCATTTAAGCACTTTAAATAAACCTAAATGTGGTTTTAAGTTTGACACATTGCCATAGCAACAATATTTAAGATACCACAAATTTTTTTAAACATTTATATCAGCCACGCCTCTACAATATTCCGACCAAAACTGAAGCAACTTGGTTAAATGTAAGTTGACTATTTTAAAGAAGGCAACAGGAAGACTATGACTCACAGTAGTGTGGTACTATCAATCCAGTAGTATCAATCAGTGGTGTAAATCAGACATCTGATTGATTATTTCAATTCACTCATTCACCAATACGATATTTGCCAATACCTCAAAAAATCCAGCAATACAAATGAAATCTTATTAGCAAAGTTCGGGAGGAGCACCATCATGTAATCCAACCAATCATTGCACAGGGGTGCATATATATAGCCCTCCCTTACCTCCGTCACATGACAGTCAGCATTTGCAGCATTTCCACTAGACCTCTGCTAAGCCTCCTCTTTTATCTTGGGGGCGCAGAACCACCCGCTCCACTCTTTGCATGCCAAGACGCCGAGATTTTCCCTTGCCCACACTCCGTCTCATCCAACCATTCCTGGAACAGAGAAATGAACTGTAAAGGCATATACAGTTCTCACGTATACTAAATAAAGCACAGCTTTATAACCTGTATGTTTCTCTGCCATTAACAAGTTACTCTCCTCCTGCCTCTGTCTTGTCTAAACAAGGCCCGTCGAACCCCGGCCTTACGCCCTGCAGCTTCCCCGGCTGCCTGTCACACTGTGCCAGGTCCTCTTCCAGCGCCCCGCCGGAACTCCAGGTGCATTCTCTAGTGTGATGATGCCTCCGCTAGTGGCTCAAGCCCCAACGCCACCTTTTCCTCTTTATGCTCCCTTCTCCTTTCTCTACCTGTTCCTTCTTCCCTCTCAGGAGTCATTTCCAACGCGAGCCTGCCTTCGCAAATGGCCGCAGTCTCAGCCCCCCTCCCTCTTAATAATCCTCTTCAAACTCGTTCTTCCTTACTCCTTACTCATTCTGCAATAATCTCTAATCCGCTGAAATAGTGGGCAAACTAATTAAAAAGAACTAAAGTCGGGTTTTATGATCGGCCCCTTTAAAACGCCTCATTTTGAACATTTCCGTATCAGCCTCATTGGCATAGCTAATTGAAATATAAAAAAAAACGCTTATTAATTGATCTCTCGGCCCTCATAACTCTCCGTTCCCTAGGATTAACAGTCAAAAGAAGCCCCAAAATATTTGACACCCTGTCAGAAGCCATATGCTGGATTCTATCCAACAATTATAGCATCCCTTATCTTCTCTATTTGCTCGATGATTTTTGAAAATCTCACCTCACAATGCTGTTCCAGCAGCTCCTCTCCTTTCCTCTCAGCCCTAAAAGTGTTTGCTGAATTTGGGATCCCTATTGCTCAGGACAAAACATCAGGTCCAGCTACAACAATTTCGTTATTATTATTAGCATTTTATACCACACAACGCTGTTTCAAGTGCGCATCTCCTTACAGTTCAAAAACTGTTTGCAGACTATTTAATTCCAGGCCTCATTCCCCAAGAAGAAAACTGACAGAATCTTTTTGTTCACGTCTATTTTCTTAACCCATTTTGCTCCAAACACGAACCTTTTCTTTTTTCATATTTGGTCACTTTCTGCCAGTGCAACAACAAGCTCAGCTTCCAGACAGAGTTTCTGAAGCAATGTAATATGCAAACGTTTTCTTACGACAATCTTGCTGCCTATCTTTTTTGACTGTTCACCAACGCTACGCCCTCAGTCAATCTTGGCAGTTTCAGTCAGTCTTGGCAGTATCAGGAGAGCTGGTTTGTGTTTTCCATGGCCTCCTAAGTTTCTCAATACGCAGCATCCTCGGCCATGTTTGAAATCTTTTCCATCGTCATCGCAGCTTTTCTGAGGGAATAGAATGGTCTACCAAAAAACATTCTAGTTCAACAACCATGCCATTAATGCCTTTTCTCTTGCTGGTAGCATCGTGTCTATGACAACTTACAGGTATCGCACCAGACACACATATTCTATACATGCAAGCTCAATGTCGTGATCCACCTCTATTTTAAGAATACAAAATGGGTGAGTGTTTAAACTTCAATTGAATTACATTTAATTAAATATTATGTGGCTTTTGAATGTTTATCGGTTATCGGGCTACTTATAACATTGTTTTCTTATTGTCATTGCATCTGTTGTCTAAGCAACTATGTAACAGTTTAAGACACATTTAGTTTAACACCACACCTATTTAAAATAGCTCAAGTTGGCCCAGGCCCGGCCCTAACCAATTTGGCGCCCTAGGCAAGATTTCAGGTGGCGCCCGTTGCATTGCAGTAAATTCCACTGCTAGTGTACATATTCTCATAAGAAACTTAATAGCTTTGTCTTGGACATTCTTTTATTTAAATAAAGCAATTGCACATTCAAAATACTTAGAAAGAATTAAAGAAACAAATACAAAAAAAATGAACTGAACATATGAAATACAATATAAATAGCTTACAGTCTGATCTAATTATTTTTAATGCGACCACGCCCACGAGCTACTTTCGTTATCAATCATTGTTCGGAAACAGCAAAATAATATCATTGACATTATCTTTACCGTAACATTACCTCTGTCTTTGTCGCGTTTTTCCTCCTCTTCTTTATTTTTTTTCCTCCCCT
>JAZGTJ010008650.1:0-20636 GCA_036877575.1 Botia almorhae
AGTGTGTGTGTAAGTGTATGTGTGTGTATAAGTGTGTGTGTAAGTGTATGTGTATAAGTGTGTGTGTATGAGTGTGTAAGTGTATGTGTAAGTGTATGTGTATAAGTGTGTGTGTATGAGTGTGTGTATAAGTTTGTGTATGACACGGTAAGTGTATGAGCGTTTGAATAAGTGTGTGTGTGACTGTGAATGAGTTTATGAGAGAGTGTGTGTATAAATGTGTGTGTATAAATGTGTGTGTATAAATGTGTTTTCGGGAGTGTGTGTGTATAAGTGTGTGTGAGTTTGTGTATGGCAGGGTAAGTGTACTAGTGTGTGCGTGTGTGTGTGAGTGTATAGCAGGGTGAGTGTATGAGTGTGTGTATAAGTGTGCATGTGGCAGTGTGTAGGAGAGAATGTGAGAGTGTGTATTAAGTGTGTGTATGAGTGTGTGTGAACTGTATAAATTCAGGAGAGAGTTTTCTCCACCACACACGGCTGGAACTGATTAGGGCTGACGGATCTAAAATAAACCGGCAGGACGGGCAGGCGACGACGCAGACTACAGCCTGACTGGTGTACCACAGCCATCTGGCTGGCCGTCAGGGGCCTGGAGCCCGGCGGGCACAGCCTGGTATTCCCCTACCACCAGAGTGAGCACCACACCCTGCTGTAGCGCCTGTAAAACCAACCTCCAGCACAAACCAGCTGAACCACGACAAAAAAAGATGCAGAGCCTCCAGCTGCACAGAATGTCTTCCCTCAGTATTCATCACTCGAGAAAACTTCATATTCTCATGTTGCTTTTCCAAACTGTAAGAGGACAGAGAACTGTACAACTGTATCTGATAGCATAGCTCAGATATATTTGAGTTTATATTGAGATTTCAGATTATGATTACAGACATCGAGAGGTGCCTGCGACACATTGTTGAGATCTCGTGGCTAACAGGGAACATTCTCGGAACGTTGGCTAACCTTTTTTCAAAGTTCTCTTAAATTTTTACAAACGCTGCTGCAGTAACGTTAGTACAACGTTTATAAGTTATATGTCATATATTACGTTATATATCTTATATCAAAAATGTTCTTCAGTTGTTAGTGGTAAATTATAAAAAAGGTTTTTCAAAATAACATTTTTGTTACTTAATGGGAACATTACAGAAACATTGTTACAACCTAAAACTGTGAGCTTGTGTAAACGTCTAGAGGAGACACCTGCAGAAGGGCTGTTTCTCCTGTGAGAAACATCAGTGTTCATGTGTTCCTGATTCTGCTCTTTCATTCATGTGTGGATTAGCTGCTACAGGTGATCATCATCAGACTTATATAACACACAGGCCATGACGTCATCTATGAAACCATAGCAACACACAGACACACACACACTGCATCATGACTCACACTTTTCCTTTTCCTCAGCCAGTTAAAGTGGTCACAGCTGAAAGACTTTCACAAGCTGATTCTCTTTCTGTTCATTCGGCAGTTCTGCACTGCAGTCAAAAGTTTACACACACTCTCTTTAAAAAACGGTGCTTCACAATGCCGTACAAGAACTATTTTTGGCTGTATGGTTCCATAAAAACCTTTAACATCCGTAGAACTTTGACTGAATGGTTTTTCGGGGAACCAAAGATGTTTCTTCTATGCCACTGCTGTGAAGAACCTTTCTGGAACCTTTAGGAACCTCTGCACACATCAGTCACAATCTCTCAGTCAACTTCAGAAGCAGTTCTCACATCACCAGGACATTTGCTGGCTGATTTCCCTTTAATTCTAGCTTTTACTTCATTTTATTTACACCTAAATTTAGTATAAAATTCATCTGCTTAATGTGTTTGTTTACAAAACGTATTTTTGACATTTAAGCACAAGCTGTTAAGCTGTTACAAAAATAAGGAGAAACATAATGCAGTCAGGTGTGGCAGAATTTTCTCTCTAAAACCAGGTTACCATTTTTAACCCTGGGTTAACTCATTAAACATTCATGTGCTTTGTTTCAGAAATGTTCTCATTGTTTCTGATGCTGAAGGTTGTCATGATTCCAGTGTTTCTGTGCCTTTAAACTAGTGTGCATCCAAGAACTGTGTACTGATATTTTCACTTGTTTTTTTTTCCAGGCACACCAGTAAAAACATTTGCACTCAGACGTCTGGAAATGCCGGTTAAATCAGGCGATCTGATTGGAGGATGTAGTTTTCACAAGTGCTTGCCAGGTTTGTGTGGTAAGAAAATTGTGCTCATCAAACCATTTCATTGGGTTTTTAAAATACCCCGAACCAGTACTCTGATCTGATGCGAAACCCAGTGTGTGAACGTTTCTGTGATTGTACAAACCTCATGAATATTTAATGAGGTAAGCATCAAGTAAACGATTGGCTGTCTGCTAAAGATGTCATTTTACCATGCTAGCACCATGCATCACACTGTACCCCTTTGTCAACAAATTTTGAGGAAATGTTCAAGAAATTTTCTCAGAACATTGGTAAATGTTATCTAAAGGTTTTTCAGTAATGTTAGTAGAACACATTTTTAACATATATATATATATATATATATATATATAAATGGTATTCTTAAGCTGTTAGTGGAATGTTGTAAAAACTTGCACAATTAAAAAAAATGTTTGAATAACGCAAGCAAAGTATAAGCAAGCAAAAATGTTAATACAATGTCTAAAAACCTGGAAGTTTTGAACATTCTTAGAACATTCAAAATATTTGTTTTATAATTTTGTTAATTCTTGTAAATGTTTGGGGAATTTTTATACAATTTAAAATTATTAGTTGGGAAGTCTTATGTTAATGTAAGTTAAAAATGGCCTTGGATTATATTTAAAATAGATATTTATCCAGCTAAAGAGCCAATGACTTCTCTCTGTGTTTTGGGGGTTAATGTGTGTATGCTTAAAATACAGACCCAGAGAGAGTCACACATGAAACCCAACAGACCACAGCGCTGCCACACACGCACACGGAAACATGCATGGAAGTTATCAGAGACTGAGAAGTCGGACAGCAGTGTACCAGTCCTGACCTCTGACCTCNCCCCACACACACTGAATGATTCTCCATATGTTCTCAAGTCTCGTTGGATCTCAGTGCACTTAGTAAACTCAAGGTCTTGATCTCCCACAGCGATTTAAGGTGGAATGTTTAATTGTCCCAGTTAAAAAGAAACATTCTCAGAACTTTGGCTAATGTCCTCCATAAGCTATTAAAAACTGTTCTTGCAGCAATGTTAGTAGAATGTTCATAAAACGTTAAAAAAATGGAGATTTTGAAGGTTCCTAGAATGTTTTTTATGTTTTGGCTACTTTACATACTTGGCTATTTTAAACGTTCTTACAATCTGAAATCTGGGGTGTTTTTTAAACCAGACGTGTGACCACTAACTGCGACTACAGACGCTGGAACTCGGATTTCTCGATGTTTGAAAACTGAGTTTTACCAAGAGGAAAATGTTGTGTGTGTTTTTTGTCTTTCTGGATGATGAGATGTCAGCTGTTTCTGTGTCAATAATGTCACAGAAACGTCTTCAGGAGCAACAGCTGAGATACTGAAGGCATCTGCTGGACTTTTTTGGCCATTGGAAACCACAAAGTCTGAACTCAGAATACTTTCCATTGTTATGTTTTTGGTGTGACTAATCCAGACACAATTATAAAAGTGGAGGAAGTTCAGACTCACTTCATAAACACACGGTCGCTGCCGCCCTGCTGCGCTAATGTCAACAAAAATGGCTTACAAGCACATGCAAATGTACACACACACGCATGCACACACACACGCATGCACACATGCACATACATGCACAGAACAGACCTCTGATTCGTGAACTGTAACACAAGCCGAATAAAACAAAACTATATCACAATGACGATAAATGTCGAAGTACAACAAAATAAAGTAGAAATCTGTTCGTTATCCCAGCTAAAAACTTTAGGAAACTAGGAATGTTTTAACAGAAACATTAAAAATTTTATTTTAGTTTTGTAGTTTAATAGTTATTTAAAATTCTGTAACATTTTTAAAAACGTTTCACTATTTATTAATAACACTTTTGAAATATATGATATATAATGTTCTAAACGTTAGCTGGGATGTGCTTGTGTGTGTGTGCGCGTGTGTGCGTGCGCGTGTGCGCGCAGGTCTGAATAGCTGCAGTGTCTCGGGTTCACATCAAAGGCCAGAGAGATGCGGGGAGGCATATGGGAGCAATAAGGACTCTCTAACCCGTCATTACCAGCACAACTGCACCGTCAGCACAGACCAAAGACCATTTTCAAAATATACGCTGTTTTTTCTCTCTTTCTGTCTTTAGTCCGTTTGCAAAAGAAAAACCCTCACGATTTTCTCTCCCTCACATGCTGCTCCGGTCATGGAGTTTCCAACTGTGTTTCAACTGAGTTTACACAGTTTAAGTTAAACTCCAGACAAGACACTCATGGGAAAAAGCAGCTCGCATTTTTTAAATGTATTTGTATGCAGTTTTGCTGCTCATGTACATTTATGTTGTACTATAGGAGATTTTGATATTTTCACTGTAAAACAAGACAGATTCCCAGCTAACAGATTTAGGTTGTGAGAACGTTTCCCTAACTTTTCTATTAAGTAACAAAAACGTTAAAAATGTTTTTGACAATGTTATAGGAGTGTTCAAAACATACAGTTCTTTGGACGTTGTATTACTGTGAATGTTTGGTTATAAGAACGTTAATAAAGTTTTTTACAGTTCTGTAACATTTTTTACATGAACAACTATATGATATATAACGTTCCACTAACAATAGTGCAAGAATTTTTCACATTTAAAATAATTGGAGTACGTTAGTAAGAGTACGTTAGCCAGCATTTTGAGAACGTTCACTGATAGCTGGGTTCTGGTTAAGAATATCATTTTTTCGTCTCATTCAGTCTATTTGTCTTCACCAGGCTGAGTACCTTCAGTAACTCGGCTGCCCACAGAGACCTTCTGAGTCCTTGCTCGGGTTCAAGAGGAGAAACTGTAGCTAAAGCAAACAGTCACCACCCAGAGCTTGGCTTAAAACTGCTGTACCCCCCCAACAACAGCACCCACCCATGACTCAGACATACTACCCACAATGCAACAGCACCGACACTGCATGAATGCTGGTAAGTAGAAACTGAAGGTCTGGAGACACAGAGAGAAAACATCTGAATAGCTCATTTTCTAAAGAACGTTTAAGTCATCAGTCTGATCATTTATCAAATTATTATGACAATCCAGCTAACAGTTGTGGGTTGTAAGAACGTTTTCCTAACATTTCCATTAAGTAACAAAAACAGTGAAAAGTTTTCTAGACGTTGTGTTAATTATATTGCTTAGTTATAAGAACATTATTCAAACTTTTTTAATTCTGTAATGTTTTTAAAACGTTTCACAAACAACTTAAGAACAATGTTTTTGATATATGATATATACAGCATGATTTTTATACTGTTCCCAGTTCTCAATAAACATTCCTTTTTTAGAGAACGTTGTGTGAATGTTACGTGATATTCCGTCTATGTTATATGAGGAAGCACAAATGAAGCAGGACGGGTTACACACTTAAATACATCGAGTTCGGGGTTTGTTGAGTGTATTTGTGAGGGAAACACTTGGTTTTAATTTAAACTGAACGTTTGTTGAGGATTGTCCCATCATACAGTATCTGTCCACTGCACCATTCAGAAGCTGTTGAATGAAAGATCTGTATTGGCTCTTTCCTTCTAGTCTTTTGGTTATTTCCCGCATAAAATCTGGTCTTCATTTTGACCCAGTTACTCAATGTATACATGGGGGGGGCAACATAAAGGCCTCTTTATTCACATCGGACAGGGAAAGGAAATCGGCATCAGAAGAAAAAACACGCCAGCGCACATCTGGAGTTATTACAAGCCTGCCGTCTTGCCAAGAAACTCCGACATTCCTGCAGCGCTGCAAAACCACACGGCCCACAGAGCCTTGCAGCTCCCACACACACTAAAAGCTGACACGCTCACCCCCCCCCCCATGCATACACTCGCATTTTCCACTCAAAAAAATCCAGCAACCTTTCTTGTCCTGGTCCTCTATTTACCACAACCCCCCCACCCAAAAATGACACATGCACACATGCAGCGAATTACTGCGCTTCACTTCCTGTTGACCTTTGCCCATCCACTTCCTGTCGCCTCCTAGAAAAAGCAGGGAAAAAATAACAGAAATGCAGAAGGGGGAGGAGCAGGAAAATGGTCCCACCTCCTTCTGCTCTTTTACTCTTTTTACTCTCTCACTAGTCAAGTTAGTTAACAGCCCTGTGCCACGTCAAGTCTGCGAGGAGGCACGTTACCACCCGGTCGAGCCGAGCTCCAGTCGCCGCCTCCTCATCCAGAAACGCTCGTTCACAGGTTTAAAAAACGCAGGGATTTCTAATCCATCTCTGGGCTTCGTGAACGACACATGATTTGTTTGGAAACCCTGATGCGGCTGAAGAAACAAAAACCGTCCACCTTCTGTGATCCATTAACTCTGCTGCAGACTGTGTCTCACAGAGGTCCTGTAGAGGTGCCTTCAGATGAACACTCAACAGACAGAATGACAAACGGCTGGTCCATGAAGGTGCAGTATCTTCACATCTTGGGCTTTTAGAAGTATGGGGCACTTAGAAGGGCACTTAGAAGTATAATTAAATTTGTTTTCAGGTTAGAGGTAATAAATATTGTAAGTGGATCTCAACAAACATTATATAAAGTTAAAGCTGCACTCTGTAACTTTTTTGGTTAAAATCATTTATTGAGCAAGTACGTGACAGATCAGGGTTCAAAACTGTCTTTTTACATTACCCTGATTCACAACGGTAAGTTCATATTAATGATTTATAATCTGAGCTTTGAATTTGACTTCAACAAATGTAAAGAAAAGTATGTAGCCTTCAATTTTAGGTTTAAACAGAGATGGCGATAGAGAGGCAAAAGTTACAGATTGCAGCTTTAAAATAAATAATAGATTAGAGTAGAATTTGTTTGCACAGAATGAAATTGGTCTGAAGGGTCAATGAGGGTAGATGTGTGTGTGTGTATTTTATAATACAAGTAAAGTCAAGACCTAAAACTGACAATTAAATAAATTAACACATGAAGTATACTTTGTATATTTATATAATACTTCATAAATCATAGGAAACTAGTAAACTAGTATTTCTGGGGTGATTCCTTTAACATATGGCAAAGTTTTGGGGAATTTCTGAGTGAAACCTGAAACCGCAGGGAATCCGTCGCACTCGCCAATCAGAATGCAGATCTCACCATCATAGATCTCACCTTTGTCTCTGTTTCAGACTTCATAACTGCATAAGAGATTAGTCACGATCGTCTATCAGCACAACATCCAGTCATTACCACACGAGCGTAAGTTTACTGTGTTTATTTCAGGCTGGATGCAGGACATCAGATGCTCCATGGATGTGTGTGTGAGTGGTACTTTCGGCTGGGACCAAACCCCCGCCCCGCCTGCCCAGTGTTCAGACTACCTGTTCAGGAAGTAGTGTTTGTACAGTAGTCTGCACATTGGTTAGGCTGAGCGGGACAATCAAGACGGACTCCAGAATCCATCAGCAGCCGACACAGTGTTTATAATAACTGTGACTGCGCAGCTAACAGGGAACGTTCTCAGAACACTGGCTAGCATTCTCTCAAGTTCCCTTAAAAGTTTTCAAAAAACGCTCTTGCAGTAACACTAGTCATTTTAGACATTGTATGTCTAAAACGTTATTAGTGGAATGGTTTAAAAACGTTATAAAATGTTTGAGTAATGTTCCTATAAACGCTCCTAGAACTTACAAAATAGCATTTTAATGTTTTGGTTACTTCATGGAAAAGTTCAGGGAAACGTTATTACAACCTAAAATCATTAGCTGGGTGATAGTTCATGCTGTTTGTGTCATAATTATGTATTCAACATGCGATGATGTCAAATGATGAAATGTACATGATGGAATCTTTAAATAAAGTTTTTTATACACTGACTTTTGATAGCAGATTTTGGTATTGTGGCAAATCTGAGCACAGAATGAGACACTACTGAGATCTCCTCTCAGATTCTTATGCGATTGAGATTTCAGAGCAAGTCTTCAGTTGTTCTCCATTTAGTCTCACTGCTGTCCAGGAGAAACGAGTGAGACACTCGAGAGACGTGATAGGAGATTCTTCTCTCCTAATGTATGATGAGTGTATAGACACATGGATCTCGTTAAAGAAGAGTGATAGAGTGATTCAGCGAGAAACAAAGAGATTAGAGGAGATAAAGTGAGACAAACGGAGGGTTTTGGTCTCAATGAATCTCACATGAAGAACTTCAGGCTCGTCTTTCAAACGCACTAAACTCTCGAACATCCAGACAAATCAAAAGCAGGCAAACATGTTTCCACTTAAGACTTTTCCTGGATCGCAGTGTTTCCTCATACAAAGCTTTTCCTGTGCTGTAACACACACACACACACACACAGCAGAGTCCGATTTACTAAGATGTTGTAATACCTGTCAGTTTTACAGGCAGGAAATGTGTGTGTGTGTGTGTGTGTGTGTTTGTGTGTGCTACATTAATGGCATGTACCAAAATAGCAGCAGAATGCTGTGTGTGCATTTTAACAATCCCTTGTGAACAAATTTGTCTCCAGAAATGAAGACCAAATCAGACACAAATTTTCCTTTGGGGACATTTGGGATATATAAAAACGTTATATAAATAATGTTTTATAAAAAATCTAAAAATGCAAAAAAAGGTTATGGTTAGTCTAGACCGTTTATAATTATAAAACAATAAAAGTCTAGGCTACTGTGTGTCCCCAAAACATGCGTGCTTGCGTGTGTGTGTGTGTTAAACATATACTGGAGACAAATTTGCACCCCAAAGTCAGCTAGACCTGACAAATCTGAGCTAAACCACCTTTTCTGGACCTCCTCATTGGTATAAACACATATAATATATACAAAATGTAGCTGAGGTTCTTTTATTGTAAAAATGCAGAAAGTTTTCTGTTTGGGTCAGAGTGTGGATTAGTGTTTTAATTAGCTGTGTACAACAGAAGTCTATGGAACGTCCCCATTAGTAAACGTGTGGGTGTCTCATCTGTGTTGAGGGAACATCACAATGTTCAGAAGTCCTCAGAGGTGACAGAAATTATTGATCTTAAAAACACATTTGCTTTCAACTTTAAAGCATGTGACCTTTCAATTTGTATTTGGTGACTTTGCGGTATTTTATGTAAATATAACATACAGTGTGTGTATACATATATATAGATCTAACCCACATCATGTGTTTTAATGAGAGATGTGATATTAGTTTTAAAGTAGACACAAACTGTCACTGACGGAATAACTGAGCTGACAGAAACACATCTACACTGAAACTTAAACAGGAAGTGATGCTTAATGTCACTGCGACTCAGTGTTTATCATTCATTCAGAGAGTGATGTGTTCTCTAAAGTGTGTGTGTGTGTGTGTGTCGTGTTTAGACACACTTATAAAAGTGGTTTCTGGGTCTTTCTTTCCTCATTAAGAAATCAGGGCTGTTTTAAGTTGCACTGTGTTAGTTTTGGAGCTCTGACCCAGCTAACAATTTGAAGTTGTAATATTGTTTCCCTAACATTTCCATTAAGTAACCAAAAAGCTTTTGAAAGCTCTATGAACAGGCAAAACATCCAGTTTTTTTAAGACATTGTATGACCGTTATTGGTTGGTTATAAAAGCGCTATTCAAACCTTTTAGTTCTGTATATCCAATAACTACAGAACCGTTTTTGATATATATGGTATTTAACATTAAAAAAGTTGCAATATTAATGCAAGAATTTTTTTTTGATATCTTGTTGATAATGTAAGCCAACGTTCTGAGAATGTTCCCTGTTAGCTGGGAGTGTTGGGAACTGACTAGCCCACAAAAAATAAATACAGGAGCGAGTGTGTGTGTGTGTGTGTGTGTATGTGTGTTTATTCATGGATTTTATTCATGGACAGATGAAAGAGAGCCACAACATTCATCTCGCTGTCTCAGCCCCACATGCTCCTAGTTAAAGTGTCCCAGCTAACCACACACACACACACACACACACACAGGTTTTCTTTGAAAGTCAATGGTTTTATGAGGAGTTTGTGTGTGTGTGTGTGTGTGTCAGGTCAGGCTCTGGTATGCACATGTGTGTGCCAGCTTTACTACAGCTCTGATCCAAACCCGGGTGTGCTGCCTACCTAGAAAGCATTTAAAAGTGCACATAAAACCATTTACTGCCCTGACACACACTGGTCACTGGTACTCTAAACATCATGTGTGCACAATTGTGCTCCTGACCGAGAAGACAATCCCAGGATGCATTGCAAAAAAGCAACAATTCAATATGGCAGATGAGGTAACAGGAAAACTTATTTTTCTCAATATATTTGAAGCTAGCAATTTAGGTTGTAAGAACATTTCCCTAGCAAAACATAAATTTTTTTTTCTTTTGAATGTTCTAGGTTATTTTTTGACATTGTATTAACGTTACTGCTTATAAGAATGGTATTTAAAAAATTTTTTACAAAATCTTTTTTACAAATCTAACATCTAACATACTGTGTGTGTGTGTGTGTGTGTTAGTAGGTTTACTCAGCTATGCTTTGGGGAAAAACTGACAAAAGATGAGCTAAATGTGACAAAATGGAAACCTCTGAACATGTCCTCAAAGATAAATATTCATAAATGTATATATTCATAAAATTAATACAGAATGTGCAAAAGTATTTTGTTCTGTAATTCTTTTAGGGTTTGGGTTAGTCTGCAGTCAATATAATTAGTTTTATATTATCATACTGTGGGCAGGGATGGATTATGATGTTGATGTACTCTGGGCATGGATGCGGGGGGTTTCCCCTCTGTCAGTTCATGATTGTGTTCATGGGATCATGTTTCCCTCAGACATTTGCCAGGACCCCCTGCTGTTCTAGTGCCCTGGGCAAGTACATGCATGAATCCTCGTCTGACTGTACGCCCCATTTTAGCTAGCGAAGCAAACGTGCAGATATGTAGATGTTTGTTTGAAATGTATAGAAACACACTCACAGATCACAAGTTCCTTCTTTCTAAGCTAATTTAATAATCCACATTATCCTGTAAAATTAGTTTGCTTTTCCTCTTCAAAAGTCTGAGTAGGTGTGGACAGATCACACAGAAGGTCACAGAAGCTTCATTGAACAGGAAAACTTTACAGCGCTGGAAAAAACTCCAGCCAGAAACTCACAGGGGAAAAAGTCTCACAGTCAAGTCAGTGAGAGGGAGCCAAAACAGCTCCGAAATAACCAAAACAGATCATTTCTTTTCTAGAGCGGAAAATCTAGAGAAATCATTCCACATAAAAGTCTTGCATTAAAGCTGAACCCAGCGAACATTCTCTCAGTGTTCTCTTAGTGTTCTCTCAAAGTCATCATAAAAGTTCTTGCAGTTAGTAGAATGTGTCTTTAACATTACGTGTCATATATATTAAAAACGTTTTTCTTAAGTAGTGTAATGTTTTCAAAACATTACAGAATTAAAAAATGTTTGAATAACATTCTCATAACCAACCACTAATGTTGATACAATGTCAAATACAAAACTGATTCTAAAAATAACCTTTCTAACATTGTGGTTACTTAATGTAATTAAGTAATGTCACAAAAACGTTCTAACAACCTAACATTAGCTGGGAAGGCAGTAATGAGCACATGCACCATCGATGATGGCGGGTGTGTAAATGGAAGTTCCCAAACGTAACTCAAGGCAACGTTGCTTTAACATTGCAGTTAAACGTTGGTTTGTGGTGCGGTCAGGGGACAGATGTAAGTTTATGTTGGTGTTGAAGTGATTAGCTCATCGCACTGCTGCTCTGTGCCAGTGAAACACATGTGTGTGTGAACACATCTCACCTCATCATCCTTGTACCAGGACAGAGATTCAGCTGTCAGCACAAACCAGTACTCCTTAGCCCCTCCCTTCATGATGCTGATGTTGTTGATGGTCAGCCAGCCCTTCCTGATCACCTAAACACACACAGTTCACAGGACTGGAGCTCAGCTCACTGTACACTGAGCAACATGATTTTAACATTCTGTATTCCATCAATGCTTCTGAAATAACATCCCAGCTAACAGGTAACGTTCTCAGAACGCTGGCTAATGTTCTCTAAAAACAAAAGTTATCAAAAATGTTCTTGCAGTAACGTCAGTAGAACTTATTCAGCGCTTTATATCGATATAAAAAAACGCTATTCTTAAGTTGTTAGTGGAATGTTTTAAAAACATTACAGAATTAAAAAAGGTTCGAATAACGTTCTTATAAAGCAATAATGTTAATGCAACATCTGAAAAACTGTATATTTTAAATGTTTTAGTTGTTTTTGAAACGTTAGGGAAATGTTTGTACAACCTAAAATTGTTAGCTGGGTAATACTGTAGAGTTCTGGTGAATAAACGTCATGTACTCACCATAATTTCATCCTGTGACATCACAGTTCAACAAGAAGCAAAACACACAGAGAGAAGAGAAGGAAATTATTATTGGAGATAGAAACTATAAACACCAGCTTTTATTAGAAGACACACATATATATGCCAGTAACATTCTTATATTAAAGATGGTGGATTAATAATATTGAATGGAAATCACAAGGCACAGCTCGTAACACTGCAGGAATTGTTACAAAGCACCAGTGAGTGACAGTCAGTGAATCTAGAACCCAGAGATCAGCTTCATGTGTGTTGTGCTGTCATACCAACAGAGACATAATTCATCTGATCTGTATCCAGATCAGTTAACAGTGTAAAACAGTGTACTATCAATCACACAGGATCTCTTGGACTGTTCCAGGGTCAATACAAGTGAAGTGAACAATGTTTTAGCAGGATGTTGATTACCGCAGAAAATCATTTAATCTTTTAAACTTTTACTTTAAACTGTAAAGTTTTAGAGTTACAGTAGATTACAGCTGAATTACATTTACAATGGAAGTCTGGGGGGCTTAAAATAAAAAGTGAACTCGCACAAAATGTTTGTATGATTTATTTAGTAAAATGTGTTTATATACCGTAAAGTTAGTGTGTAAAGTTTTGCAGTAAACATTCTCTTTACAGTAACAGTCTTCTGAAACAGAGGTCAATGTCTGTGTTACTGTAACGTCTTGCCTGAATTTTCCAAATAATTACTTTCTTTTAACTTATATTGAACCCTGAACATTCCTTTAGCAACTGATCTAAGAACAGTTCCTTCTACAGAAGCTTGTATGTCAACTAGGAGAAGCATAACAACAAACCTGTCCCTGGATCAGTTGATAAGGACATGAAGAAGATAAAGAAAAAGAAACACAGATGAGGACAACAGAAGCGCACATGCCAGACACACGCTAAACACTGAACATGTTACATGCATGTTTCCCTCCTTTACATTCAGTGTAATCAACATGAAATGTATTTTAACTGTGATTGTATACACACACTCATAATACACACTCATAATACACACTCAGTAGTGTACAATACCTGATTCCCAGCTGCCTTCTTCTTGCTGACTTGATTACTTCTCTGTTGAGCACTGATGCAACAGACGAGTAAACTTTAAATCAGCTGATAAATGATTCAAATAAATACTGTACAACTCATCAAAGCTAACACAGGGAACGTTCTCAGAATGTCAGCTAACGTTCTCTCAGTTACTAAAACAGTCTTGCAGTAACGTTGGTGGACCTTTTTTAACAAGAGGGGCAGTGTTGAGAGGGGCAGTGTCGAGAGAGAAATCATGACTCACTTGGCGAATCCGATGAAATCTTCATGGTTTGTGTTCATATACGCCAGCTCAATGTCAATCAACAGCAGCACCTGAAAGTAAACTCACTCTCGTCATGTCTCGTCAACACACGTCATGATGTCAGAGCTCTGCGGTCATGTGACCTGACTCACCTGTTCTTTGGTGCGGCTCTCGCGATCGCGGATGTGCTGCGTAACAATGCGCTCCATCTCTTCTCTCAGCATGGGATACTGAGCCAGCTGTGACACACACACACACACAGATGCTCTGAGTTCACTACAGGTCATTTGGTAAATAAAACAGTTAAAACTGGTGCATTAACTAACAGTTAATTTATCGTTTATGCAACATTTATCGTTTATGAAAGAAGATCAGTTTGACCAGTTGCAAAGTCTGTGAAATCACACAAACACTTTTTTCACAGTATGTACAGTAATATAAAAAATGCATATTTTACATGATATATTTTTGCATATAAAAAGAAAACTCTATATTTAAAACATCTGATTGTTGTGATATGCGTGACATGGCTATACATTTCAATGCATCTCTATAATTACAGTCCAGTTCATCTCTTTGACCCGCAGCATCCCACAATTTATCCAAATTCCAGAGTGCAGTTTTAATTCATTGTTTCAATATGAATTAAGATTCTTGCAGTAACATTAGTAGAACATTTTTTATGTTATATATTATATATCAAAAGGTTTTTCTTAAGTTGTTAGTGGAACATTTTAAAAATTATGTAAAATGTTTTAAATAATGTTTTTATAAGCAATGACATTTTGAATATTCCTATAACATTCCTAGAACATGTTTAATGTTATGGAAACATTAAGGAAACGTTAGAAAAGCTGTGTTACCAACAGCAGACCAAACAATGACTAGAGAGATATTTGACTGTTGGTGAACATTATCAGCTCATGTGACCTACAGGAAGTAAGACTCAGTTCAGAGGTGAGGTGAGATTTTGAAGATGCACTGGTCAGTCATTCACTATAACATCAGAATATTACACCCGGTTAAACTTGCATTGAAATCTGTAGCCAGTGTAGAATCAACCAAACCAAACACACACATGCACAGATACACCAGCAGACTTAGACACACAAATACACACATGCACAAATACACACACATGCACAAATACACCAGCAGACTCAGAAACTGATGCAATGATGGAGCACAGAGGTAAAAATCAGGGTAGAAATGACAGTTATAAAGGAGCTACCGGCATATCAAACATGCTCTGAAATAAAGATGAGAACAAACTGAGAACAAGAGCTGAGCGGATCCAGCTAACAGGGAACGTTCCCAGAACATCGGCTAACATTCTCTAAAAGTTCACACAACGTTATTAAAAAACGTTCTTGCAATAACATTAGTAACGATATATATATCATATGTATACAAATGCTATTCTTTAGTTGTTAGTGGAATGTTTTGAAAACTTTCAAATTAAACATTTTTGTTTAACATTGTTTATGTCAATCAATAATGTTAATACAACGTCTAAAATTTTGTTAAACCTTACTAGAACTTTAAAAATAACATTTTTAATGTTTTGTTACGTAATGAAAATGCTACAGAAACATTCTTATAACCTAAAAGTGTTAGCTGGGATGTTGGACAAGTGTCACAGGTGAAAAATGATAAGATGAGAGGGAGGGAGAGAGAGAGGGAGAGAGAGACAGAGAGAGAGAGAGAGAGAGAGGGGTGTGTCTGCTGTGACTGTTAGTGTCTGCTGGTGTAAAAAGATCTTCCAGGTGAAACATCAGTTACTCTGGATATCAAACAAAAGAAACGAGACACAAGACAAAATTGTTACGGTAAAACACAGAGATCAGACAGAAAATGACAATCAACACGGTAAACAATTACAGCAACTGAGAAAAGCAGACAGGGCTAAAAAAAAAACGCATGCTGTAGTAAACATCAAAATGAACAAACAGGGATATTCGAAAAACATCTACAACTAAAAAAACGACTGTCTGTCAGAACAGACACAAAGATTTCGTACATAAAATTAAAACAGACAAAACCAGGATGAAGACTAACTGAACGGTATGGATAGACCGACAGTAGCTGGACTAAAACAAAACTTACTTGCTACATGAAGAAAATATAATATAATATAATATAATATAATATAATATAATATAATATAATATAATATAATATAATATAATATAATATAATATAATATATAATATAATAATATGAAACCATTATGAAATGTAACAGTAACATGTTTTATGGGGTTTATCATTTCATTACTTGATAGAGAAGCATTAAGATAAGCATTTTAATATCTTAATGACTTCCAACTGTAATATTTAGGTTCCATATAATAATACTTCAGACACATAACAACGCTTATGATTCATACTAACTGTGCCTGTAACAATCTCCATTAGCTTAGTTTACATCACTTCCTGTACATAAAGACACTAGCTGTGGGCTTACATTATAGCTTTACATTACAACCCAACTGTCCTCAGTACCATATATCCTCAACTATAGAAAAGGAGATAGAACTATAGAAAGTCAGGTATATATATTTAAACTTTAGAGGAAATGATGTCACAGATACATGCATATGTGTGTTAACAGCACCAACACAATCCCACAATGCATTGCACTGCACTACACAAGCAGAAGGGGCAGAAACAGGTAACCACAGTGATTTACCAAAATAGAAAGACTTATAAGACAGAAAGATAGGAGACAAAGAGAGAAACTAACTGACGATGATGAAGCACAGCTAAATCTGACTGATAGAAGCAGAGGGACATTTGTGTTCCCCCAAAAAGCTCCCACAATGACACGGCCTGTTTCTTAAAGGGACAGTACAGCCCAAAATAAACTCTGTCATCAGTTTCTCACCCTCATGTCATCCTGTAGAGCAGGAATTACAACATTCACATCAATCATTTCCCACACAATGAAAGTGAAAGGAAATGAAGTCCAAAAATAAACCTTTTCACTATTGCAGAGTATGATACAAGTGGTGTCATTAAATAATTGATTCTTAAGAATCATATGGATTGTGTTTTCATCTCATCCGTCTGATGAGAAAACACACAAGTATTCCTCCGTTTAAACAGAATTATATATAAACAACATCAAAACAGGTGCTAAACTCACGAGACATAAGACATCATAAGTTGCATGAAAAAGTCTGTTTTTAAGAATTCTTTGGGTACTGTGCACTTATTTTGCATGGTGACATTTTACTGTAACATGCTTACTGTTACAGTAATGAAATTTAATTTTTGTACAGAAAATTGTGAGTAAAATTTGCCCAACTTTCAAAAATGTCACAATGATATAAAATATAAAGGTAATATAAAATTACAAAGGGGCATTTTTTATTTCTTTTGCCATGTTTTGGGATAAAATATGACCTACATTTGTTTAATTTGTTAATTTGTTGAGTTTGACAGCCTCTGGTCACAGAAGAAAGTCTTTTGTATTTGGAACAACGTGAGGGTGAGAAAATCATAACAGAACGTTCGTTTGTCTGTGACCTATTTGTTTAAACTACGTTTAAAGATGTTAAATACCCTTAATACAATTAAACTGCAACTAAAAGCAGAACCTCACATCTAACATAAATGTCTTCAACTGAATTCATTCCGTTTCAGTGTTTTGAGTCCAGCCATCGGTCTATCCGAACACATATGATAGACGTGGACAAACGAGGCTTCGTTTTACCTTCTCACTACATTTGTGAATGGTGGAGCTGAGCTCACTCACGACCATGTCTATACATTTCAGACACGGTCCATTTAGCTTTTGTATCTGCTTTTTCACGATGGCCTCAAAGGCCAGATCAGGGGTGAACAGACCCGTCCTGTAGAGGAAGTCATGGAGGAAGAGAAGAAGAAGAAGAAGAGAGAGGATCCACACAAGAAGGCGGCCCAAAGAGGAGGGGGAGGAAACAGGAAGAGGAAGTAGAGGGATAATGTCAGGTTGAAGGGCAAACAGACAGCACAGAGGAAAGAGAAGGCAAGTAAGACATTTGGTACCTCCTCAAGCCATTCAGCAGAGGAGCTGAGCTGAAGCCCCTCCCCTTTAGAGAGAGATCAGCCCATCACCCATCCATCAGCCAATCAGCTTCGAGACAAAGGCTTTCATGTTAACAGCAGCAGTATAAATGTTTGGACGGTCATCTGTCCTGGTTTGAGAGGAATGTACTCATCTTAAAGATTTCAGAGATCTCAGACTGAACAGTTAGACTGACCAGATGATTTGAGCTATACTGTCTACATTTATTAATAACTCTTACTGTATAGTACAGTATAGTAAAATGAGATTAGGTCAAACACAGAGTTCAGATAACAGACTAACATTAATTTACTGCTGCTGTTCCCGAAAACTTTGGTCTCTAAAGTTGGAGAGTTTGGACACTAAGGTAAACGCACTGTCCAGATGTTGTTTTAAGTAACTAAATTCTTTGGTCACCAATTTGACCAATTTGACCAAAATGACCAAGCTGCTTAACCAGTTATGCTAGACCAGCACTAAACCAGGACTACAATCAGGCATACATCAGCCTGGACTGGTCTATGCTGGTTTTTTAGCAGCAAATGAAAGAAAAGTTCATCATTAGCGTGTTTTCATTGACTGCAGTAAACCCAGCTAACACGGAATGTTCTCAGAACGTTGGCTAACGTTCTCTCAGAGTTATGAAAAAGCTCTTGCAGTAATGTTCGCTTTTTACATTTACATTTAAGATTTTTTTACTTAATTTTTTAAGATGTTTAAGATTTAAGATCTTAAACGTTACTTAATGAAAACGTTAGGGAAACGTTCTTCCAACCTAAAATTGTTAGCTGGGGAACCTCAGCATCCAAAACTCTCCACACTGGAGGCTAATGCTGCCCCTCCAGCCAGAACCCCTCAGTCCAAAGCTGCAGGCACACACATAACACCCACAATCCCCTACAACTCAGGCTGGTCACAGCAATCGTTTGGGCTGATGATGTCAATACCTTCTTGGTACACTGCCTAACTGTATTGACTAGCTCACAAATGACCATATCCACACATTTCTGGCACGGTTCTTTAATCTTGGCGATCTGTCTTTTCACAATGGTCTCAAAGGCCATGTCCGGGGTGAAGAGGCCCGTCCTGCCCACCACAGAGAGAGAGAGAGCGGACACGCCCGAGATAACAGAGCAGCATCAGAGGAGAAGGAGAAATTGGGCGGTAAAAGAAGAGCGTTAATTCAAAGACATCCCCCCACCCTCCAACTAATAAAACATGAAAAGATTTAAAAGTAAGGAGGGTCATTCAGATTGAGTGCAATGATGATGCAATTGGACAATTTGTTTTTAAGGTCCTACGCCTTCCACAGAAGATATATATGAATATATAAACAATATATATATATATATATACATATATATATATTAAAGATATAAATAGAAAAGCTGCTCTTTTTCATAAAAAGAAAACAAGTTAAAACAAATATACACTCAAAATATTTTCATGTACGTAGCAGCGCTGCATTCAGCTGTATTTTTCAGTAATGAGACAGTAAATCTGTCTGTATACTATCTGTCTAGATAATGTAGCTTTTACAGTAACAAGCTAATCCTTCCAAGAGTAACAGTGTACTTACTCCGTGTTATGTTTCCTTTGGTTGTAGCGTCCTTTTTATGACTAAATATATGTTAAACACTGCTGTGTATCACTGTGTATAATTCTGTTCTACAAATGATTGTTTTATTGTTTGTTTGATCAGTTATGTTCAGGTATGTTGCTGTCCCTTTAAAGCTGCAGTTCCTAACTGTTGTTATTAAAATATAAATCAGTTATTGAACAAGTATTTAACATTTCAGTGTTTAAAACAGTCTTTTTACTTTTAAGTTTATAATAATGATTTTTAATTTGAGCTGTCGGGTCTGATTTCCTGGTAAATGTCAGTTTGGCTTCGACATTTATAAAGAAAAGTAGGTAAAGAAACCTGCAATTTGATGTTTCAAACAGAGATGGCGACAGAGAGACAAACGTTACAGATTGCAGCTTTAACAAGGTGCTCATTATGTGCTGATGAAATACTGCTCTGATTTGATCCGTTAACTATCTAGTTAGAGAGGACTAGGGTCCGTCAGAACTGTGCGGAGACAGACGGAAGCGTCAGATCTCAAATCTAATCACAAACCCCTCTCCCTGATTGGTGGATGAGATCAGATGCCCTCGTGTGGTCTCTGCTGGGGTCAGAGGTGATTGTGATTAGATGTGAGGTGTTTTAGATGAACTTTGACCCCAGACAAACAAGCAGAACACACAAAACGAGCGGGAGGTGAAACGTGAGGTACAAACGTGCCTGATTCCATGAATGTTCTTGATAGCGTAGCTGATCTCCTTACGAAGCTCTTTCTCGTCAAACTCCATCTGAGGAGAAAACACACCATATATACATATAAACACGTTAACAACACATACACACACACATATATAATAATATATGTGTTATATATAAACAGGTGTTGATATTTCTCCCCAAACTCTTGTTGTGTGTTTGTTTTTTACTAAAATCATACATCATACAAGTCAGACTCCACCTGCTGGCTGTCCTGAGAGTTTTATTGTGAAGAAACGTTCTGTGTGTGTGATGTGTGTGGCTGTGCCTCTGTGTGTGATGTGTGTGTGAGTGATGTGGTGTGTGTATGTGTCTATTTGTAATTGTATGTGTGGGATATGCGTGTGTGGGGGGTGTCTGTGCATGTGTGTGTGATGTGTGTGCTATGTGTGTGTGAGTGTGTGTGAGTGTGTGTGATGTGTGTGTGATGTGTGTGCTATGTGTGTGTGAGTGTGTGTGAGTGTGTGTGATGTGTGTGTGAGTGTGT